>JANRGW010004708.1:0-20952 GCA_024733675.1 Psilopsiagon aymara | reverse complement strand
TGGGTCATCCATTTTCCCCTTCTTGAAAATGAGGGTTATATTTCCCTTTTTCCAGTCATCGGGAACTTCACCTGACTATGTTACTCTCGAATTTGAGGAGGTGTTATTTTTTCCACTTTCAATGGAGGTTCTTCATGCAGGTTAATGCATCAGTGCAGTTCCCGGGATCAAAAAACACATCTGTGACAACAAATAGGCTTTATGTCTTAGGGATGCGTATGGAAAGACCCTGTTTTCATTGTGCTTATACCTTCCCTCTCGCACTGCATTTTATTGTGAAGACTATACATAGCAAATAGACTATTTAGAGTCTGACAAAGTCAAGCTGAAATGAAAAACACACATTAGGAAAACCCAAATGTGCCCAAGTGCCAAACTCTTCAAACTCCAGTCTGAAGATTCCAGGTGTTTTAGTCTCTGTAACAGCTCTACAGAGCACCTGTAAGAAGAGTTATGCCTGTGATAAAGCTGCTCACGTGCGATAACACTCTGAAGCTTCAGTTTTCAGCATTAAAACTTATATCAATGTTTTCTTTTTTTTGCAGCACTGCATTACTCTGAGTGACACAGAAAATGAAGACATGAAACATTCGAGAAATGAGTTTTAAGAGGACAAATGAGATCAAAGAACAGAGTCTACATCATGTTTTGTCGAAAGAACATTCAGCTATTACATAAAATAGTCCATGTCACATTCTCCTGTAATTTCCAATGCAACTTCTTTCTGTCAAGGATGAAGCATTTCTTACACTTTGTAATGTGTTATGATAAAGTCAGCCTGATTTAAAAGATCAATTCTTGTTTCACCAAAAGCCCACAGCAATAACCAGGACTTCAAAATGTGTTAGCTATACAGAAGCCATTAAAAGGTACCCTGAAAAGGAAAATCAGAAACTGTCAAGCAAAATACTGTGGCAAAAGTTTCTAATGAATGCTTCAAAGCTATCTCAGTGACACTGTGATCATTCAGTGAGCTAGCAGGTGCAGTCGGGACCTGTACGTGCAGGTTAGACATATGGGCTCTGCCAACAAGCGCCTTTGTATGCTGGACTGAGCACACCAGACTCCAGCATGGAAGAGACAGCCTTGGCCCCAACAGTTCTTTTAACCAACCCAAATACAGCTTTTTTTCCCATTTTCACTAACAAGGAAATTGGTGTTTATTTGGACTGAGGATAAATCAAAAGGTAAGACAGGAATCTTCAGAAAGTCTTGAAGCTTTAGGGATATTTTTCCAAGTATAGGGAAATGACAATTGACAGTTATTGATAGAATCACTGAGAATTGCAATGATGTTTAGTTTTTATGTGCACCAGCTTCGCTTTATTTTCAGAGGAAGCTCCATACACCAAAATCTAAGACAGTTTGTTCTGCAAATTCTCTATTTCCTGTTATCAGACAAGATGGACTACAACATTTCATTGATTCCATCAGATTCTCCTCTCAAATCTACACAGAACATTCAGAATTAAATTTCAGCTTAGGCACATGGCTGCCAAAGTCCAAATAAAATTGCAATATAGTGACTAGGGTAGGTTGACAAAAATACATGAATAAGAACACACTGCCAGAACTGAAAACAGGTAAAGGCAAGGTACAAGTTACAGCACACCACTGCCTTAAAACACACTTCCCCAACAACTGTGTTTGCTTTTCCACAAGAAAAAGTACACTTTTTTTGTTAAAAACACTAATGGAACTGCTTATTATTATTTAACTGCTAAACAAGAAAAAGACCATTAGTCACAACATTGAGTAATTGCATTACAATTTCAATTTGCAAGAAAATCCTTTTAAAGTTATTGCCATTCTTTAAAGTAAACAATACTTTTCATGAACAATTCCAGAGTAAAATATAACTAAATTACTTGAAGCTGGAAGGCTTACAGCTACCATAAATATGAGACTAATCACACCATCCAGAGCTCTATAAGAATAGAGCAATTATTCTAAAGGGATGCAACTCAAGAGCCACAAAATCTTCCAAGGAAAACTTCAGCTGAGGTCTGGGCAATGTAATTTCAGTAAACAGGCCAGAATACAGAGCACTGTGTGTACCAACCCACACTAAAAAAACTAGGAGCTGCTGTTCTTCATGGAAAACACATAGGGCCAAGCTATTCCTGCGCACTCTGTTGCACAGATCACACATGTGGAGGAATACACCAAGTACATAGATGCACCCCAGATGAGGGAAGCACCTGGAGTATGATGGGCAAAGTACAAAGGGCAAGGCAAAAGGAGTCACAAAGTCTCCATGTAAACACTGGGAGCTCCCCACTGCTTTTCTACAGACAGCAGCAAGATCTCATGCTTTATGGAGAAGCTCCCTGTTGTTTCCATTGACAACTGAGCAGTGATAGTGCCTGTTTGGCACTAGTTTCCCCTGAAGTGCCACTGCCCCCCTCCAGCAGCATCCCAGGCATGCAGCAGCAGCCATGGTGTGTAAAACCAGCCACTCTTTGGGCTTGGTACCAATGTCTTAAAAGCAAACTCTGCAGTGAAGAATCATATTCCATGAAAAGACAAGTCCACTCCACAGATCAGGAAAAATTGAACTGGTAACTCTGGAAACCCAGGGTTTGCCATTGTCAAAGCACACTACAGTCTGCAGATGGAAGACCTTCTCAAAGACAAGAAAAGGGAAAGGAGGTTGTAGTCAGAGTGCCAAAGGCATTAGTGAGCACCTGCAACACCTGGTAAGCTGCTCCTATACAATGTGAACCTTATTTAGGGTATCTCAAGATCCTCATATGTATCAACCCCTATAAAAACACTGCAAGGTACAGCCAGAAACACAGGACTGGCCTTCTAATCACTTGGGATATTAAAGTCCATTAAAACTTCATAAATAAAGGTTTCTTCCAGTAGGAAACATAAAAAATAAGAGAGGCTATAGAGACACTCCACATAATATCATGTAGTCAGATGCAGTTTAATTTTTTTCTGATAACATTTTGTAATATGCTGCATATACACTGTAGCATAGATGATAAAACTTTTTACTGACATTTCCCTATATTTTGTGCTGTTAAATCCTAGCTAGAAAGTGGGGAGATTCCATCTTTTTAAATCTAAATAACAAATTGTTCAAATTAGGAAAGCAGGATTAGAGAGACTATCCTTCATAAGAACACCACAACACATAATGCTCCAAAAATTAAACTGAAATTAATGAACTTTAGATAATTTGCATATTTTAGTGAAGTTTACACAAGTACTTTTTTCTCTAATCTTGCATAATCAGCCCAGGTCTGCTTCCAGCTACTCTGCGTTGCCATCACCTGGGCTGTCTGCAGCGATGATCAGCTGATATACACAGAAGCTTAGGGAAAGGCAGCTTTTTACAACAACTGGCTAAACCAGTGCTTAGGTGTGTAAAATGAAAACCAAAGTGTAATTGAATTCTTTGCCCCCTCCAAAGATGCCCAAGCAGCAGCACAGCTTGTCACTCTGCATTCTCACGCAGCTCTTCAGAGCGACACGGAGCCATATTGCAAATAGAACACAAAACATCAGAGAAGAGCTACAGTTCCAGTTAGGATGAAATCAGCCACTCTAGGCAATAAAACAACGGAAGGCATCACAACATCGATACCTGAGAAATACTGCCACTTGTTATCTAAACCATATCGCTCACTCAAAACATTACCCAGGAGATTCAGAGCCAGCCTAAACACTTCAGAAACCATCCAGAGCCGTATGGCATTGCATTCTTTCATACCTCAGGAGTAAAAGTTAGCCAGAGCCTTCTGACAAACTAAAATGATTTATTATCACAAAGCAGAACTAATGCATTCTGCTTTACAACTCTCCTGGTAGTCTAGGAGAGACGTTGCATTTATTACCTACAGTACATAATGCCCGCTGCAGAGCTCTGTATTATTCATAAGACTGGCTTTTTTGTGCCATCATAATGCTGATAAATTATGAAAAAATGCATATTTTATTTCAATTTCTAACATATTTTGGTACACATATCGATCCATCATGTTGCTGTAAGAGGAATAAGCATTATTGCTGACAGCTGTTGACATGTTCACCTCAACAGGAGTGAAACAAAAGGGCTGCAGAAATCTTTCTCTCACAGCTATCACTCTACTTTCATCACTTAATTTTTCGTGGTTTAGTACTCAGAGGAGGCTATGAAAATAGTCAGTGCTACCAGAATTGAAGAGTGCCAGAGGATGAAATAGCATGAAGGATAAAACCAGCCAAAGGTAGCAAGCAATAGTCACAATTTTCTCTTCAAATGTAGATTTATGCTAGCAGAGTGGCTCCCCAAGATTAATTTAGTTTCCTAGATTAAGGTGAGTTAATTTCTCACCTTATAGGAGCTGATATAGGCGCTGCTGAGTAACACAGCTACAGTTGCAGGGGGGCTGACAGGAAATGAGGGTTATTTCAGCTTCTCTGTCTCGCTGTGGTCTACTTCCTCTCTCAGCTGGAGGTTACAGTAGTACTTAAGCACAGAGGCCCCCCTCTACCACTGCTCCTCAGCCCTGATTAAACTCATCTCGCTAAAAATATTGCCAAAAAAAGGAAAGGAAAACACAACACCCTGCCCTCAAACACGTTCAGCTCACAAAAGCATCATGTCTATTGATAGGCAGATATAAGATGAACTATTTGCCTATTATTAAACTGGTTTACATAAGTCTTGACCTGATGTTTACATTTCTAGTGCCTTCCATAGAATGTACTTAACAGGGATAGCCCTATAGACACTATGGTATCCTCACAGTTCTGGTTTTATTCTACCACAATTGGTTAATACCATAACACACAGATGAGCACAATCATCGAAACTATTAGCTTAAAAAATACCAGCTCTCAAAAAAACCCAAACTCTACAGTTCATAAACCATGCTCTCTTTTGGAAGATTTAAATCTTTAGCATTCCTTATACTTTATCCTATTCTGTTTTGGTTTTAACTTGAAACAACTACTATCAATACAAAACACAAGTCAGTTCTCTCTTAGTGCATTTTTACTCATTAAAATACATTACTGATATTTACTGAAAGATCACAGCACAAACCCAAGAGAAAGTGTGCTACTCTAATCTGTGGTGTGCACATATCTTACATAAGGTATTCTTTTATCTGCACGCAGAGATTCCGGGAGAGAGGCCTATGCCTGACATACGGCCACAGCTTTTAGATCTATGAGACCATTAACATAATTGGCTCTGGAGCAAATGAAGGGTTGTTTGCCTTAAAATTCTAGTACCTGACAAAAATATCTACTATCCACCTTTCAAATAATGTGCGCTCTCCCTGCATGAAGAGGAATTTGTACCTGGCACTCACTAAGTTGCTTAAATCGTTAAAGGGGAAATTGATTTCCTTTAATGAGTGCTGCCTGCCCAGCACTGAGCATGGATACAGCCCTGCCAGAACCTCAGCTGCAGTATGACCTTAGTTTCTTTGAAAGCCTCAGCAGCATCTCGAGCAGTGGGATCTCTTCCATTGCACAACCATCCTGTGCTACTTGGCACAGCCGAGACAGGCCTGGCAAACCTACTGCCACCCACCTACATAGAGCACCCTTCCTCCACCATCTGCTCCCAAATGCCTCCCCTTACCCTGGTACAAAGGTTTCTGACTCGGAATAATCCCAAGCAAGGCCAATCTTCATAAAAGTTTCATGAACACAATATGCAGTAGTACTTCATAGTCTTAAAGGCACCTGTCTACGTGTGGAGTATACTGCATTAATCAGATAAGATATCAAAAGCATCTACGCACACAAGGCAGCCTGGGCTGCACCCAACTTCAGACTGGTTGGGATAGACAAGGATCTCCTGCCATCTGCTGGGAACAGGCAGCTTACTGCACCTCTGCAACCCCTTCATCACCACATACACAATTACTTTCTCTTAAAAATCTAAGGGCACCAAATAAAGTTATGAATAACACGCAAATCATTCTGCACATCACAGGTCATTTGTGAAATACATAGGACTGTATAAATTTTGAAGGCATGTTTGTTTGCCAGGTCCTCCTCTGGTGTGTGCAACATTTTATACGACACCGTAAGAATTTCTTCTAATAGTATTAATACTGTAAATTTTATCAGGCATGTTAATTCCTGAATGATTTAATTTGTTCTTTAGACTCTTATTCCAAGTCTTTTGGTATTTTGGGAGGCCAAGGGGTGGGGTTTGTTTCAGTTCATACGCCAGTGGCTGGATTCAGGTGATTTCGTAGAATCTAAGCCTTTTCATGCTTTCCAAGCAAATTTCAGGTAAATAAATTTAAGAAAACTTTACACAAAAGAAATGAGGAGACCGAAAAAAGAAAAAAAAATAGCTTGGAAACAAACCTAGGAAATACCCTTATGTGTTTGAAGACAATAAGTTTGGATTGCCTGTACTCTCAAAAATAAAGCAACTTCTCTACAGCTACCTAACTCCACACCAGGCAGGTTGCAAAATCTTTAGCAGCATTGTAATAATAGAAACAGAATCATGGAATAGTCAGGGTTCGAAAGGACCTTAAGATCATCTATTTCCAAGCCCCCTGCCATGGGCAGGGACACCTCACACTAAACTGTGTCTCCCAAGGCTCTGTGCAACCCAGCCTTGAACATCGCCAGCGATGGAGCATTCACAACTTCCCTGGGTAACCCATTCCAGTGCCTCACTGCCCTTACAGTAAAGAATTTCCTCCTTATATCCAAGCTAAACTTCCTCTGTTTAAGTTTTAACCCACAATCTCAAATAGCTGTTTCTACCTCATGACCTTCCAAAGTTGATTCAGACAGCAGAGGGCCACTATAGCACACTCCAACCAGATGCCAAGCCAGAGGTGTGAATGGCTGAGGCATTCATTCAGTGCTGCACATCTGCAAGCCAGCTCAGAACAGATGCTTCCAGGCTGCACTGAAGACATCTGTAACTATTAGCTGGTGAGACAACAAACATGCCACCCTAAGACAACCACATGGAGAAAGCTCTGGGATATCCGAGGATGTTACAGCACTGCGGTCATGGCAGTGGGGCTGTATATGCTTCTCTGTGTAGGTAAACCTGCCTTAGTGCCCTGAGAGGTGCTGAGAATGAGGAGCAAGCTGCATCACCCAAAGGAAGGAGAACACTAATATGCAAAATACTTGTCCAGAAGTATTTTGCAATCAGAAAGTTGGCTGGGTGAGGCAGAGAGAGCACAGGGGAAAGGTAAGCAATTTTAACAAACTCTTGGTAAAACTGCAGTATGGAAATACCCACTATATATATGCGTGTCAATCTGTTAAAAACTGCTGGCTTAGCATTTCCTTAATGACAAAAATAGTTTAAGATTAAAACAAACAAACAACAACAAAAACAAACACAAACTTTTCCCCATTGCAGCAGTAACAGTACAATTTATAATCAATGAAGAATGCAACATGTCATTTAAAGAGCAAGGTGACACCAGAATTTCCAGTTGACTGCCTGAGCATGCACAGGTTCTTTATAACTCAATAAAAACCTCCAAAAGGCACTCAAATTTTATGCCTCCACCAGCAATGACATAATGTCAAAACAGTCCTGTTACTTCTAATATTTCTTAGATCACTAGAGTCTATTCAGAATAATGCACCATTAAATATTATGAACCATGCCTGTAAACATGCACACTCCTATGTAAACCTACAAGACAAAATAATATGAATACACATAATGTGTTACAAATAACCTGGCTACCAAAGGAACCCCAACCACTTAACAAATCTAAGATAAACAGATTTATCCATAGCAATTACTTTATATCCACTCAGAAAGCCTGCCAACTAAAGGGAAAAAAAAGGTTTTGCTGCACAGGAGAGTAACACTGTAAAAAGCAAAGCAGACTCAAATATTGGAGCCAGTGGAAATCAGTAGCTGAGCAGAGTGCAACTGCTTGAGCTGGAATTTGGTCAGGACATGAGGGATGATGCATCTGGTTCAGAGAAAGATGCTGATCTAATCACCACCAGAGTCCCCTGTTCAGTTTTATATTTAACATAAGAAGTGACATATCTAACCACAGAGCGCTTCCCTCCCACCTCCTGGCTTAAAGGAAATGGACTGCTTAAACACCAAGCTTACACATTACACAAATCCACAAATGTAAGACAGCAGTTTAAATGTATTTCAAAAAGAGCATGTTGAAGCTGTGCAAATTCCAAGCTCCTGCTTGTCTGCATCAGCATTAATTCAAAGTACACTTCAAAGTACCACCCGCAAGTAGACAACAACAGGTTACCCAAAGAATACATTGTAGATAAAAAAGAGCAACTTTACAGGAAAAGCTCAAAGCGATGAAGAAACACAGTCAGTATAAAAACAGACCAGGAAATAATTTTAACTTCACTCACTTGGGTGGCCCATGCCACTCAAGACAAGCTGATCACATTCATTCCTGAAACTGAAACAAGAGAGTACCTCACTTCCACTGAGTGTCTGCTGTTAAATTATTGAATTTCCTGCCTTCTGAATTGCAAGCAGGACCCCTTATGATAAGCCAGAAATAATCAAAACAAGAACCATCATGCACAACAGTCCCACAGACTTTTTAATATATTGACTATATGTGAGCTTCTAGTGTACGACAGCATTCACTCAAACAGTTACAGGCAGTAAGTGCATCTCTCCACAGGCACCGTGGGCTTTGGCTCCTCTTGTGTTCAGGCCCTGAGGGCACTAAGGGGCCTGACCAGCCCTGACTCCCATCCTTGGGGGCTCCCCCGTCCTGCTCATGGGCCAGCCACGTTTCAGCCCAGCCCAGGGCTTCAGTCCCTGTCCAGGGCCCTTTGGGCAGCCCTCTCTGCACCTGAGCTCCTGAAGAAGACCCCAGATTAATTAACCCTTTCAGCAGCAAAGACTCTGAGTGAGCAAAGCACAGACTATCATCACAGAAACAACTGCAGAAAAGCCCAAACCAGCTATGACAGACAACATCATGAGTAGGAGCTGCAGCAGAACCATTGCACCCTGTAAATGTCATTGCTTTTTTTCAATACTCTTCCAAATTTAGATGCAACTAATGATAGCTACTGATGTAAAATGGGAAAAGAAAAAAACCCAACAAACAAAACATTAAAAAAAAAAACCCAGAGAATATATAAAATCAATTTCCCGTGAAAATATTCTTTCAGACATTAAAGAAATGCAATTTGAGGAAAAATCTTATCTGATATTAAGGTAACATAGAAACCTTTTTGTATCAAAAGAATTTTTAATATTGAAAGTAAACCAAGATTTCCAAGAGGATGGTGCCAGCACTCAGTGATACCTCCTGTTTTTATGACAGACATATGCTTTCTTCGGCACTTGCTCTCATTCCATGGATTATAATGGCCCTTTTATACATTTGCAGATGTGCATATGAGCGATAAGGGGATGCATAGTTTTTTGTAAGTGATCTGGCTTTAAGAGGCACTTAGAGCAGTGACCCCTTAAAGCACTTTCAAATAGTTGCCAAGATTTAACACTTATTTTGCTAGACAAATAGCCTATTATTGGCAAGTTAGTTATTCTTCTAGTATGTCAATCAGGTCAGGCTTAAAATCAATTCATGGCATTTGTCAACTGTGTTTCATGTGTTTTGAGCCTCATTATATTCATTAAAAACGAACAGACTACTAGAAGCATTCATTGTAAATCAGGTTATAGTGTCAGGAAGCAAAAAATCTTACTGCAAAATAATGAGCTTAAATTCTTAGCTAGGAGAGCCATACAAAGCTGAGCTGTAAAAATCATACTGCACATAGCCTTTAATCTAAGACGACCTTCAGCTACAAAACCCTGGGACAATGTTGCCATAAGTATTCCATCAATCCATGTTTAATATCAGTCACGAGAGGAAAAGTAAGCCCATTGGAGCCCTTCTTAAGAAGAAGCCAGATTATATCCCATGATTTTTCCTGCCATTACATACACCAATATTTGAACAGAACTTATTTAACCTTCAACCTTCCACAGTTCCCAGCAAAAAATGGAAAAATGGCTGATCAAGTTCCTAAAACAACCTTTCAAACATGCTTCTATGTCCTCCTAGCAATACACATTGATGAACCCTAGTGCTTTAAATAGATCCATCCGATGGATTAGGCTGCAAAAAATGGTTCAAAATATGTTACTTCCATTTGTTTACAGAGCAACTGGGGAAAAGATGGCAAAACTTTCCCTTCTGCATCTTCAGTCACAGCCTACATTCCAGCTGCAACCATGAGTGTGTCATCCCTGATTTATCTCCATTAATTGCAAAACAAACACATGTAGGTTCCAGTCTGCAGTTTGCAAGCAGGACTGGCATTCGGAATAAGACCAGGAGAATGTGAAAAAACAGAACCTGGTTTGGGAGGAGGAAAAGGAAGCAAAAGGTCAGTGGGGTAGGGAATAGCATAGATTAGACAGGTTGAAAAGCCTTTACATTTTTGAGAGAGAGGAAACCAATTATTTAGAAGCGCAGTGAAGTCATCTACAAAATTCCAGCTTTCAAGGGGTGGCTGTACCCAAGAGCCAATTAAGTAGATGTTGCTGCAGGATTGCCAGAGTTCCCTGCTTTTAAATTGGATTATTATTGAATTGTAACCGTTGGCTGAAGCAAAGACTTAAAAGAGTCAGTACAGTGTCTATTTGTTACCATGGAAGCAGAGAAGAATGACATTCAACATATATCAGAAAAAAGGTCTTCAATGCTATTCATTAATAGCAATTATTAAATTCTAGATACTCACAGATCACAAACGTTCTCTTTGGCTCTGTAAGATACACGACCAATCAGGACGACAGAAGTACATTTGAGAAAAACACTGACCACTCATGAATTTATTCAACTGACAAAAGTAAAATAGAAGCCACAGTGTAAACTGCCTAGGAGCTTGGCATTTTTCCTACCACTGTTGAGAAAAGACCTGTTATATATTACCATCTTTTTCATATACTCCACTCTCCAATGGCTTGATCTGCCTAAATACCGTATGCTTTTCCCTGCAGTCCCCAGAGGACAGGGTGACCTAGAATTTCATTGGAAATGGCAAAGTAATGCTGGGTAACCTCCATCAGTACTGCTGCATTGCTCTTAATAATGCACTTAATAACTTGTGCCAACCCAGACTATAATATATGTTTGGAATCCTCTGTTTTAATCTGCACCTTGCCATCCTTTGGTTGTGCGGATGCAAATGATACAGGAATTAACATACTGCTGTATAGAGCTGAATTTTAACATGAATGAATTATTTATAAGACAACCTAATGACTAAATGATACTGACTTGAGAAACAGTAAAAAGTCAGTTTCAGAAAAGTCTTTATGTCATTACATTTTACTAAGCAGACTCAAAACACACGCAGATGTCTCCAAAAAATAAATAAAAGCACTGAATAGTGGAACAACTGGAAGCCTTTTAAACTATTCATGGGGGACAAAAATAAACAAAACAAACCTCCAGAGAATAAGAAAGGACAAAAAACTCTTGCAGAATCATGGTATTCAGTTATCTAGCCAGCTATGTAGAGATATTTTTGTGTTTCTTTCTCTGCCCTGCTCATTGATCCCCAGCAGCACATCGCAATCACCAAAAAAAATGCCTTTTCAAAGATGCGTATAAGCCCGATGATGATGAGTTACATTCATTCCATTCACACACCTGCCCTATATAAGAAAGTATGGCCACAAGTGCAGAACTACAGAAACAAGAGCTAAAACCCTGAATTGAGTGGACTTCAAACCAAGAAGAAAAAGACATTCAAGTCATTCTTTTTCTTCCTTCAGTTGTCAAATATACAGGTGATTTTAGGAACAGGTTTTTTAAGATGGGCATTACTGAGCTCTGAGGTTTCACAGGAGGAGGAGATGTTCACTAAAAGATCAGACTTCCCAGGGGCCGTGCAGAATTTCACATATACCCATCTAGCAGGACATCCAGCAGAAGACAGAGCATGTTCAGGAGTACAGATCAGGCTGCCCCAAGCTACAACTGCCACCAACCCAGAATCTCAGCTGCAGGTCTTTCAAGAAGAAACCATGCGAGTAGTACTTTCCCCCAAGAAGCCATTCTCAAAAGGCAAAAATCAATTTGTGTGCATGTCTTTGAAATACACTGTAAATGCTAATGAAACTTACTTGGCATAGACAGACACCACACAGACAGCATTAACATTAACTTCTGTGGTGTTTAAGCTGTACGATTTTCAGATGATCTCCAAGAGCTGGACTCCTTGATCTTGCAATTATCCTGTCTTGAAGAAGACAGCATGTATAGCAACAAAAATTCGGCATCAACAGCCTCCCTTCATTGTTGTAGCTGTGAGTATGCAGGAGTTCTGCTTCAAATATTAATGAACTGGTTGTAACCATCTTAAATTTTAGATTAAGTAGCCACCTTACTAATGTGACCAGGAGGTAAATTTTCACATCAACAGATTACCCAAAGGGATCTAATCATTAACAGTTAGTAGCCTTAAAACATTACCCCAAGCCATTAACCATTCAGAAGGAGTTAAAAAGCACACCTATGAAATTGCTGTCTCTGTACTTAGAGAAATGCAACTTCTCTAAGTGCAACTTCTGCCTCCTACTATATTGACAAAGTCTCTACAGTCATAGGTAGTGACTAACCTTTCAGTTAGATTGTCACTATTTGTTGCACACTCTATTCGTTGTACTGTAGACCAGGAACCCAGGAACCTGAACAACTGTACCCTTCCCCATGCATTTTCCAATTATGGCATCGGTGGAGACCTCCAAGCAAAGCAATAGTGTAAACAGGGAACTCTTTATAGAAACTATACAGTTGTCAAATTTGCATTTTTCCACTCCATAATCCTCAGGAGAGGGGAGGAGGTGGAAAATCAGACTTGCCTAACTTAGCAAACATGAAAGCATTTGACAGCATTTCACAAGAATTGCCTCCCCCTGCACCCCTTAGCTGTTTCTAGGAAAAGGGGTGGGGAAGAAGGGAATAACTGAATAAAAAAAAAAAAAGAAAAAAAGTCTTCTGTATGTGTTGCACATTTTTCTTGCTTTAAATAACCAGTTCCTGTGAGAACTCAGTTGTTTCCTGTATGAGGCACCTTTGATTTTATATTTTATAATTAATTTTCTTTCCAAGATTTGAAAGCAGCAATTACCACTTATCTAAAACCATGAAACAGGATAACCATCTATGCCAGCACAACGAATCCAGTCAGAGCCTGAGCCAGTCATTCACTCACCGATTTCCCCTCCCCACCCGCAGCTCCTCATCAGCTGGGGAAACCATTCCTGGGGGTGGCTGCAGTAGCACACCAAGGAGGCCACCCACTTTGAACTATTTCAGAGCAGAACATATGGCACAGGTAATATGATATGCAATGAATATATAGTTTCTTCTTGATATCTTGCAGTATCATCACTCTCATGGAGTCATCACTACTTACTAAATTACAGTGAAAAAGAGCTAACTCCAGTTTCTGGGTTACTCACTCTGTGCTTCGCTCTGATTTGTATCAGAAGAAAGTGATGGAGCTTCACGTAAGGCAGGCAGCACTGGGATTGGCCTTGTGCTCCAAGTTCAATGTCACTAGCGGCCTTTAAATACTGCTCGCAACTTGGTATTAGCTGTGCTCATGAAAAGGAAAATGGGTCATAAAAAAAATAAATAAAACTGACATGTTTTATAAAGCAGATTTTTAACTTTCAGTTGCTTAAACCTGGCTCATCAATCATATTAGAAACCCTTGACAGCTGACCAATGATAGCATTTTCTACTGTAAAAGCTGAGTAGGTTATTAATGTTCATTTTGTTAAGATGAGATCCTGTGCATCACACAGATGACAACTAGTCACACCTTGTAAAAAGTCTCTTGGTAAATGAAAAGCTAAGGCAAATTCTCCTTTATATGGATGTTTTGTGAACAGTCAACCAAATGTTCAAAGCAGATTTTTTTTTTCTCCTGTGCTCCCCACCCTCTGCAGAGGTCCCTCCAGCTTGAGAATCAGAGCTCTTTTCTCCCACCTGTGCTCTGAACTCTGGAGGGACCAGTTCCTCCTCCAGACCTCTAGGAAGCAAAGGTGTAATGCTGTTGGACACAGCAGGCTCACCTGCAATTTAAAGCACTTTGCACCAGACCTTGCTGCCCACTGGGATACTTATCATCAGAGAAAGCATTCCTGTACACCAGTCATCATAGAATCATAAAATGGTTTGGGTTGGAAGGGACTTAAATCTCATCCAGTTCCAACTCCCCTTCCCAAAAGGAAACACCTTTCACTAGACCAGGTTGCTCAAAGCCCCATCCAACCTGGCCTTGAACACTGCCACGGATGGGGCAGCCTGTGCCAGTGAAGGTCTTTTTCCTAGTATCTAATAATCTAAACCCCCCAGTCCTGCAAAGTGAGCAGGGGGATTAAGAATAAAAGCACCTTTTTCCTTTAAGTATGATATTTAGCCATTATTTACAGGGCAACACACTAGAGCTGCACATGCCTTTCCAAAATGTGTAGACACATGCAAACATCTTTATAATGGAACCAGCACTAGCAAGAGGCCACTGATAAAAATAGCACTGATGAGAAAGTGAATAGGTTTAAGACTACTTATAAATGCTGGCTCTGTGCAGCTCTGGAAAGAAAAGGTTCTTAAAGTAAAAAAAGGAAAGTCAGAGTTCTTCATCTGTGTACAATTAATAAAAGACTGGATCATTCAAGCATTGGTTTTGGATGGATGCCCTAGTTCCATTTCAGTACTTCAGAGCAAAATAAGGCAGCTCTTCAGGCTCACTCCACAGGGAATAAGCACCGCTTGCTGCAGAAGTGAACATATTACCTTACATATCATCTTACAGTAATATTAATAACTACTAGCAGTTTGTTTCATATTTGCAAAGGAAAATTTAATAATAAAAAAAGGTTCAAATTTATAGGCATAGTTAGATTGGTTTTACTGAACTTCCAAATGGAAACTGATATATTTAAGCATATAGCATAAATTTACTGTCTTCATTAATTTACCATATATTTTTTTGAAATATGAGATGATACAAATTACTGTTGATTGGTACATCACTCTGAGGGCCATATTTTCTCCCTGGCCTGCTCCATCATAGAGGCCTTACAAATCTCTTTAAATATTCACATTCACACTTGGGAAATTTATCAGCCTAAAACTTCTCCAAAACTGCCTTTGAAGCCTGGTAATTACATCTGCACTTTTGAACCCATACAGAAACCTTCCCTATCCACTGTTTTCAATTAAATAAAATGCTTTCATATCTGTCAAGGAACAAAAATATAGACCTCTAATAAAATATGAAATATAAAGTTTGCCTACCGCTGCACAAAAGCCACCATATCACATCAAACCAAAACCTGATCCAAATCAGTGTTCTCTTTTCAGCAGTGGTTGCAAACACATGCTTAAGAAACAGAGGAAATAGAAAGCAGTGTTTTTACTGGCATACCTTCTTACACTTCCAGCAGTTATCAGGAGATTGCAGAAAGATCAAGATGCATGAAGTTTACAAGCCATTTCCTACCACAGTGCAGGCAGTGACACTACATTTATAGCAGTATGTTTATGGGGTAATATTTTAAGTGGTAAAATTGGAAACATCATTCTGAGGTTTTCTGATTAATTACCTTTCTAAAAATCTGAGAGAATAAAAGTAGTAAATTTCTGAGTTCTTAAAAACACAAGAGCTGAATTTCAATATAATTTTTGCCTTGTTACTTTATATAAAGAGAATTAACATGCTTAGCTTCTCCTCAAAAAGGTTACAGAATTGTTGCCCGAGTCATTTGCCCATAACCGGATGGTAACTAATCTTTAGATGGAGAAGATGGAATGTAGTTTTCCAAATCCTTCTGCCACTTCTCTAAACTGGAGAGGTTTTAAGGATTCTCTATTACAACACACAAATCATTATCTTTTATGTCATAAGAAAAACAAATAAACTATTCTGCTTGCTCTACTACTGACCCAACACACATTTTGGAATTAAACAAGCTGAATTTCAAATATAAAGTTCAACCTTATAAAACTCGAACCTGTTCTCTATTGCCCTCTATGCCTCATCGATGACAGTCTTCCTAACACAGCAATATTAGATTGCCCTCTAATGGATTACCTGCACAACTGCACAATCTTGTTAAAATGTTTTATCTTTCAGAAATAGTATTATTTCTGCTCTTTTTAGATTTCAATTAAACTCTGCAAAACTTTAATTGTAAACCTATTCATTTCACTCCATTTGGCTGCAAAATGGAGTAGCATGTGCTGCATAGTCAGGTTTTAAAATAACGTTGGACTGCAAATTGAATTTGGAATCTGGAGTCAGAGAACGGCTTATAAAATATTAAAGTAGAAGCTGAGCCAGCAAAGGATTTCTAAAGAAAATTTCATCAGTAGATTCCAACTCAACTTGTGCACTCAATTAACTATCCTGAACCTGCACTAAACTTGCAGACTCCACCACTGTCCTCCTTTGTCAACAAGATGACAGCCAGCTTAACCCCTTGCCTTTCTGCCTTTTCCCTTCCCCAAAATGAAGGCGCCTATCTCTTCCAGATGGGAAATAACTACATTTTCAGACAAAGCTGGCTCTGTAGAACAGATCTAGATGTATCTAAGCGTAGTATGCAAAGTAAACAAAGGAAATACAAATTTACATTGCATAGCTATTCAAAGATATTCTAAGAGCTTATAAAATAATAGAACAGAAGATTTCACTATTTCCAGCCTAAATACCCAATCTAAAATACTGTAGCACAGCTCAAAAAAAAAAAAAATCTGCATGCGTTTGAATACGAAATGCACACGCACTTCCCTGAGTCACAGTGCAGCCTTCTCAGAAATAACGAGCTACCACTTCAGAGGTATCCCATCCTCCAGAGCACTGAGAGGCTTCTGTTACACACATATAAACCAAGGATTTCCTTCACTAGGTACTTTCCTCACTCCATATTATCCACAGATCTTCCATTGGGTGCAGAGAGCAGCCCTCCTGTGCACAGAGAAGCGGCAGAGAGCTTCATGCGGTGCAGGTAAGTGAAGACAGGCAATCTCCTTCCCTGAATCTTGGCAAGTCTGCCTCAGTGCTGAGGACTGATTTAGTACCTTTAAAGATAAAACCCACCCCTGCATAAGTCAGTCTTTAGAAACCACGCAGTAGTGGCCACAAAAAAGAGTGTCCACGACTCCCGTGGCACACAGTTAGCACTTCTCTGCCAACTTTATATATAATAACGTATAAACACAGGTGTTCCAAAGCCCCTCAACTCTTTAAAATACATGTGCTTCTGTAGTTAAAAGAGTTAAAAGACAAGGAGGGTTTTTCTGTTGTTTGCTTTTCAGACATTTTACAATGCTGTTCCAGTGATACTATCTTCATTCTCAAGAAGCTAAATATCCATTGGGTATTTTGCTAATAAAAAAAGACAATTAATTTCAACTTAATGCAATTTTTAACACATTAAAGGAGCGAGAGTGCACAAGTTTAAACACAGCATCTATCATCCTGTAGTTGCCTAGTTTTAGCCTTAGAACCACCAGAATCAACATCTGTAAATTAAAACCATTTATCTTTAAAGTATGAGGCATAAGATCTAGTGAACATGAAGAAAATGGAGACTTGAACCTCGGAACATTACTGTACAAGCAAAGCTTTTGTTCCTGGGAGTAGCAGGATTCAAGGGGATTCAAGGTAAAAAGAGACAAAAGGCATTTCTGGATTACTAAATTCATTAAGTATAAGCAAAATACAGACAAGTGTTGGCATCCAACAGTGGAAGAAGAAGAGACCTGCTTAGATCTACCATGAAGCTAAAACAAGTTGTAGCAAAAACTATAGATTAAAGACATCTGAGTAATTATGTTTCCTTTGCTGGAAAAGTTATTTGATTTTGGTATCCAAGAAAATTACATTTCCTTCTTTTGTTCTTACAATGAGGTGCAAGTTAATTAAGTCTGAAAAGACACATATGGACAAAAAAAAATCCCAACAAAACAAAATACCAAAACAAAACAAACAAGCCTTTCTGATATCCAACCAGCATATCATGGAACAGAGTTTTCTAGCTAAAGCCCTAAGAGCCTAATTCAGGATTTGTTCTCTGAAGTTTACAAAGGTTAAATATCTCCAAAAAACGTATGACCTTTCAAGTAACAATTCTTGTCCTGTTCTGGTTGAACTAAGATTTCAGCTATTATATTTAAAATAAATTAAAATGAAAAAAAAAGAATCCACAAAACTCTCTATGACATTTTTACCCATGAAACTGGGTCTACCTTATGCTCCTGAATGTAACAACTGCTGGCACTTGCATAAAGAAAAAGAAGAGATTTTTACACAAAGACTATCCAGTATCTGATTAGAGCAGAAACAAACTCTAAAGTATTGAAGATTGTATGTATTTTCATATTCAAGTACTCAAAAATAATACACTTACTCAAAGAAAAGTGCATTTCAGGAAGGTTATTTCTTCCTTTGTCCTCCTCTGCAAGTTATAATTTAGACAAAAACTAATGGAATAATCTCTAAATGATGAGAATAAACTAAATAAGCCATCCTACTAATACACACCAGGTTATGGTGAAAAGTATTTTAAAAACACTAAAAAAACCACCACATAAGAAGAAAATTGAGGTAAAAAATGCCATTTGCCTTAAGAAAAACTTTAAGGCTAGAAAATGAATTAATGAAGCAACAAAAATTTACTGGGCAACAGGTATCTCTATTCAGGGATATTCAAAGGCTGGAAGAAAATGTTGTCAAGCACAGAAGACCAAATTGTGTGAAGAAGGGACAGTAAATGCTGATTTCCAGTTCCACAAAGTTATCTTCAAAGTACGCTTGAGTCTGAGAACAGCAAACTCAGTAGGAAAGGGGGAACTCCAAAGAAGCATGACACGCGGTCAGCTTTTAAGGTGAAATTTTTGAAATCCTGTGTAAAACCTCAAGTTTGATTGCTTACTATCAACTGGAAATATGAAGGAAGAGCAGTTAATATAGCAAATATATTATCTGATGCAAACTCCAAAGATGGTGGGGAAGTGTAAAAAAGGAGGAGGCAAAAGGATAGCAATGCCAAACTGTGTAAACCTGTGGTTGTGACACAAAGAGCAAAACAAGCAGGGAAAGCTGCTAGAATGTATTTAGAAAAGTCTCTGACAACTGCCAATAGGAGGTAAAAGAGAAGTTTCAAGACAATTTAGAAAAATACATAGCTGTGATGCTTTTAGTTGTTACACAAGTCTCAGAATAAGTCTTATCTTTGTTTTAAGGATTAGTAATCAAAAAGGATTCTGCAGAAGCTTTTGTGTCAAGAGCGGCTTCAGATGATGCTTCAGTCTCACAGCTTTCTTGTTATTGTTTTAAAGAAAAAAAAGTGATTGCATAGGTCTTTCATAGATCAATAGGAAGCAGGAATGTTTGCTCTGCAAACAGTAAAGGAAGCTGTCTGACTCCAGAGGAAATGGCGAAACACATTAAATCAAAAGTACTGGCAAGTAAAGTAAATGGATCAAGAGAGTATTTTTCCTCTATCCTCTTTGGCTATAATACCTTTCGTCTTTATTTCTAAGCAGAAGACTATTCTTCTCTTACGATACTTTAAGTTCCTTTCAAACTAAAGGGAGAACTTTTGAAACCATCATGGATTACTATGGAATTTGGTTCAGGTTTGGGTTAAAAAAAAAAAAAATCATATTTCTATTTATGAAAAGGTTGAATTAAGTCTTGGATAATTTTTCTCCTCCAAAACAAACTGTTGGGATTAAATAAAACACAACAGGCAAATCACTAGCATCTCTGAACAAATTCCAAGTCCTTAACACCAGGAAAATAGGAGTGAAGATCCTTCCTGAGATCTGGTGCAACTCAGCAGGAGCTGAGGCCCATGCCCATGCATGGGACGGTTCACCCAAACAACTGGCTCCAGCAGAACCAGAAAATCCCAAAGAGTTGTTAATTCTCATTGTAGATGAAAAGTTATACTTCACCTCCACATCTCTGGTGAAAGCAATCAACACAATTAAATGACCTCTCAGTGAAAGCTTACCGCATCATCACGTGTCCTACTGACCCCATATCCATAAGCTAGTGCTCACACAAATCCAACTTTGAATGCGTCCAGTTAATCTGACAGAATTAAACCCACTGAAAGCTCTTGTTGCACACCAGGTACTCATTTAAAGTTACTGCATGCTTAGTGTTCCCTGACATATCCAAGATCTCAGCAAGAATCTTCACTCCTGTTTTCCTGGTGTTAAGAAACTGGAATTTGTTCCGAGATGCTAATGATTTGCCTGTTGTGTTTTATTTAATCCCAACAGTTTGTTTTGGAGGAGAAAAATTATCCAAGACTTAATTCAACCTTTTCATAAATAGAAGGAGGAGAAATAAAAAAATAAAAAAAAAATAAAATTTTGGATATAAGGAAGACGTTCTTTACTGTAAGGGTGGTGAGGCACTGGAATAGGCAACCCAGGGAAGTTGTGAATGCTCCATCCCTGGAGGTGTTTAAGGCCAGGTTGGATAGAGCCTTGGGTGACATGATTTAGTGTGAGGTGTCCCTGCCTATGGCAGAGGGGGTGGAAATAAATGATCTTAAGGTCCTGTCCTGGGTTCAGCAGCAGCAGTCATTTTTGTCCTTCTTAGTAGCTGGTGCAGGGCTGTGTTTTTGACTTTTGGCCTGGGAACAGTGCTGATAACACCGATATTTTCAGTTGCTGCTCAGTAATATTTACTCTGACTAAGGAGTTTCTGAGCATCATGCTCTGCCAGGGAAGAGAGGAAACTGGCAGGAAGCAGAGACAGGACACCTGACCCAAACTAGCCAAAATGGTATTCCATACTAGAGCATGTCATGCCCACTATATAAGCTGAAGGCAGTTACCCAGAAGGGTTAGATCACTGCTCAGTCGGGCTGGGTATCGGTCAGTGGGTGGTGAGCGGTTGTATTCTCTTCCCTTGTTATTTCCCTTATCATTATTATTATTG
>JANRGW010004707.1:0-14621 GCA_024733675.1 Psilopsiagon aymara | reverse complement strand
CAAACTTAAACAGGGGAAGTTTAGATTGGATATGAGGAAGAAATTCTTTAATGTAAGGGTGGTGAGGCACTGGAATGCGTTGCCCAGGGAAGTTGTGAATGCTCCATCACTGGCAGTGCTCAAGGCCAGGTTGGACAGAACCTTGGGTGATATGGTTTAGTGGGAGGTGCCTTTGTCCATGCAGGGAGGTTGGAACTAGATGATCTTAAGGTCCTTTCCAACCCTAACTATTCTATAATACTATGATTGTAAACCAATAGAAGCAATACCATTACAAGTAATAGATTTTCTTGTTTTGTAAGATTTGTCTCTTCCTTGGTAACAAGCACTTTAATGCAAAAAAACAGGAGAAAATGAGCATGAGAAGGAAACAATCTTTTCAGCATACAGCAGCCTCCCCAGTCTTTGCAATGTAAGAGCAGTAACATTCAGTAAAAGAAATGAGAAATGAATTCCAACTGAGTGCCTGCAGCAAATCTCAAGTGGTGGGACTGACCCAAGGCCTGCTGCCTTGGCTGCCCTACCCTTGGTTGAATCAGATTTATTTTGTCACTTAAGTGACAAACCTGCCAATAATTAACTATGGAGACGCAAAGCAACTTGCACACACTTACCTAAGAACTGAAACTAACAAAAAAAATCCTAAAAGCTGAATGGTCTTTCTAAAGGGACTGTTCGTTGCAAGCTTAAAAAAAAAATAAGGAAAAACAGGAAAAAAGGAAAAAATAAAAAAAAAGACATTTTAAAAAACCACAAAAGACCTCACTTGGATTATATAGTGTGGGGAACAACTCATTAAAACAGAACTGACATACCTCTAAGGAATTTCTACTAAAAGCAATTCAATACAATCTTAACACAGGGGTGTGATACACTGGGTTCTGAGTTGACTGATCACAACTAGGATTTCAAGATCTTTCATGAGAATTAAATGAAAAACAACAGGTATTTGTCCTGATTGCAGCATATACTGTTGATGTGATTTGACCCAATGTTTTGTTACATGGTCTTTGCTGACACCTGTTGGTTTATATTTTTTTCTTTCTTCTTTTTTTTTCCTTGTTAAGAAAACCATGCTTAATTTTAGAAATTGCTTAAAAATTATTGGGCTTTAAAAATGGCTTAATTATATATAGCACATGTTACGAGAATTCTCAAGTCCTTTTATAGATAAACAACCTTATATATATATTCGTGCTAAGCAGAGGCTTCAATCAAGCACCTTGTCCTAGAAGCAATTAAACAACAACAGAAAGCAGGACTTCCTTCTCCAAACTGAGATAAGAAACAAAAGGATGAAAAGGCTGCAAAAAACTCACCAAAACCAAACAAACAAAAACCACAACGAAGTAAACCAAAAAAAGGCCCAAAGAATAACAGAGGAACAAATAAAAATGAGGCTTATAAACATGTTTTAATATTCTAATTCAGGAACTAAAATTTAGGATTACTATCTCCAAATTTCATAGTAGAGATGGGTTACAAAAAAGTATCTAGAAAGAAGAGCAGCAGCAGTTTTGATTATTCCACATATTAATGAAAAACTGTAGTTTAGGTGGAGAGGTGGTGCTACGCAGTTTTGAAAGGTTAAAAATCCATGCCAAACCCAAATGACATATCAGATTAACATAGTTAAAGTATACCAGCTTTTGTAGTCACAGACAAAAAAGTCAGTGATGTGTCAAGCATTTCATTTTGCCACCTTTGATTCCTCAGCAGAAATGACCAGATAAATATTCACAGATGGACTGAAGGCTTAATTTTATGTAAATCCAGAGCAGAACTCAAATTAACACCTTCTTTCCATAGCAAGATGTCTTAAGCATCTTGCCACCATGCTCCAGAACAGTGGAGTCAAAATAAATTGGATTTACATAAATTCCGCTGAAAAGGGCCATGGCACAGACCATCAGCAGTATTTCTTTTTTCTCTTCTTGGCACAAACAGTAGTTGATACTCTCAGGAACACAAATCACAAAAAATGTCTATCATTTCACTATTAAATAACACCTGCACCTCTTTTTACTAGGTCATGCAAACCAAATAGATTACATCACGGTCATTAACTCATCACACACTAAGTAGCAAACCTAGTACCCTTACTTGCATTGAATAACTGACAAATGCCAGCAGTTAACTTCCAAGACAAATGGCTACTTTCTTTCTGCTTTTCTGGTCTATGGTTTTGATACCTAGCCCTCTCAAAGAAACTCCTTTAAGGAGAGAAAAACCTGCCCTGAAGGCACTGCCTCTTCTGGGGGTATCAAGTTGAAACTTAAAAAATACCCTGGACACTGACAAATCTTTTTCTATTCTTTTTCCTCACTGTTTCTCAAGAAAAGATTTTCTTTTTCTATTCCACATGACAGAGTCCATGAAACCTAGCTTTGTGCTCCATCGGCAGGCAAACTCAAAGAGGGAGCAAACTACAAAAAAACCCAGGTACAGCAAATGCCAGAACTTTTGACCAAGAGGTAAGGAAGATTGCTTCATATGCGACAAGTAAAATCCTGACACTTTCACTCCTGTATAAAATCTGGGAAACCATTCAATTTAACAATGAAATAAATCACTATACCTTCAATAAAACAAATTTGGAAAGGCTAATTTATGCATTTTTCTCCACTTCAGTTTTGAAACAATCCTACAAGGAGGAAACAGTGTTGGTAACTGAGGATTACGAAATAAACTTCATAGCCCATGCTACTTCACTTATGAGAACAGTATGTAAGGATATTGTTAATTCCTCATGAAAATTATGTTGATGAACTCCAGAAAGCATAGCAGAGCCTTTCTTCCTATGAAATTATGACGGAAAAACTAATATAGCCAATCATGCGGCATGTACATGTCCAAAGACAGCACATCAGTGTAGTACTACTATTCATCAAACTATGTGGGCTCAAGTGTCCATCGAAAAGGAAAACCAGCTAATAATGCAGGTATGTGCACTACGGAACATTGTGTTTTAATGACTTTTACCTATAGACTTCATTTGAGAAGGAATCACATCTTTCTTAGTCCAACCATCAAGATACAGTCCAATTACAGATAAAATTGCTTAACGTGACAGTGATAAAGTCAGATCATGACATCATGATTTTATGCAAACTTCAAATGTTAGCTTCTACTAAACACAAACATTGTGAAAGAAAAGCTTTTTTTTATTTTTTTTGTTGTCAAAAAGGACATTTTGCAAGCTCTAATGGAAGTTTCACATTAAAGCAGTAAAACACTTTGCATGTCCAACTAATTAAGCAGTCATTTCTAAAAAGTCTGTACAGCTATGAAACAGCCTGGAACAGAAAACACTGCATAAAATCCTGTTCGGATGTCCATTTGTAAATGCTATAAGCCAGGACTACTTCAAGCTCATGTTGGTGTTCCTCAGTTTCCCAACAGATATTTGTATAATGGGATCCTTTGCTATTTTGGAGAAGAGGGAAACGTGGAAGAAGAGCCATGTTTGATTAGACAAGTGGTTTAATACAGTATTTATTTGTAACAAATATATCAAGTAGGAATAAGAATTCCTACTGAAAAATTATATCAAAACACTGTCTGAAGAGGAAACTTTTTCATAAGATCCAGTTTCTGTGATTTTTATAGTCTCTAATAGAAAAATTGTGTAGGCAATTTAACCATCTAGATACAGATGAAGAAAATAGACATCAACAACAGTGAACAACAGCACACTTGTATGCAATTTATACCACAGCTGCTAACCTGCAGAATGCTGTGTGGAGTTCTGTGTTCAGTCCAAGGGTATTACAAAAGAGAAAGACATATGAAAGACATTTTAAATTCATCATGTATCAGATAAAATAAATTTAACACAAATAACAGTCAAGAGAATTAAATGAAGAGGTGAGAATCAGATTTTTGCCTGAAAACAACTTGCTCTATGACAACAGAATTTGGTACAATTATCTCTATGCCATGAGAACAGAGCAGAGAAGCTGCAACTAAGGATGACCTGCTCTCCATTAAATACAAGACTGCATTTATTGCTCTATAAAACATATACTGCTATGATTACACTGAACTAGCAGCTTCACCTCCACTGCTACTCTCAGTCAGTAATCTGGGCACACAGGTGCTACCCCTTTGTTCTGCCCAAGGCCTAATCCAGACAGAGGAGAGAGGGTCAATGGCTCAATGTCCACATGAAGTTCAGAGATGAGTGCGTTCCCTCAGGGGTCACTACTGGAACCAGAGCTGCTCAGCACCTTTCTTGGCAACATGGACAATGGGATCAAGCACACACTCAGCAACTCTGCCAACAGCACAAAGGTGTATGGTGCAGTCGACACACTGGAGGGAAGGGATGGGACTGAGAGGGACACGGACAGGCTAGAGAGGTGGGACTGTGTGTACCTTGTGGAGTTCAACAAGACCAAGGACAAGGTCCTGCCCCCTGGGTTGGGGTAATCCCATGCACAAACACAGGCTGGTGGAGACTGGATTGGAAGTAGCACTGAGGAGAAGGGCTTGGGGGTGTTTGCTGAGAAGCTCCCCGTGACCCGGCTTCAGTGTGTGCTTGAGCCCAAAACCCACCATGTGCTGGGCTGCATACCCAGAGCAAGAGCAGCAGGTCAAGTGAGAGGATGCTCCCCTGCTAGGACCCCCCCTGGAGTCCTGTGTCCAGCTCTGGGGCATCAACACAAGAGGGACATGGAGCTGTTGGAGCAAGTCCAGAGGAGGCCATGGAGATGCTGCGAGGGCTGGAGCAGCACTGCTCTGGAGACAGGCTGAGAGAGATGGGCTGGTTCAGCCTAGAGAAGAGTACGCTGCTTAAGGGGATACCTTGGACCAGCTTTCAGTGCCTAAAGGGGCTACAAGAAACCTGGGGAGGGGATCTGGACAAGGGCCTGTAGAGACAGGACAAGGGGGAATGGCTTTAACCCAACAGAGGGGAGATTGAGATGAGATCTTGCGCGGAAGTTCTTCCCTGTGAAGGTGGTGAGGCCCTGGCACAGGTTGCCCAAAAGAAGCTGTGGCTGCCCCATCCCTGGCAGTGGTCAAGGCCAGGCTGGATGGAGCTTGGAAAAACCTGCTCTAGTGGAAGGTGTCCCTGCCTGTGGCAAGGCACTTGGACTGGATGGGGTTTAAGGTCCCTTTCAATCCAAAGCATTCCATGTCAGCAAACAGGCTGACAAGAGGCAAATTGTCTTGTTACCATCTACAGTTTGCCTATAATCATCATGTAATCAAGACTAAGTCATAAGCCTGGGATGACCTTTTGGCTAGTGCTCACCAGGTGGCTCTCATCTGGCTGAGCTCCTGGGCATTTACACACACACACAGCAGCAGGTCCTGCTGCACTGATCACTCAGGCTTGGGAAGCTGCTCTTGCAGACTGCTACTCCATCCAGAAGGAAAAGTCTGCAGAAGGCAAGCAGCTACTGCAGAGGCAGCACCAGAAGCAACCCATCGTTTAGTGTGAGGTGTCCCTGCCCATGGCAGGGGGATTGGAACTCGATGATCTTAAGGACCTTTCCAACCGTAACTATTCTATGATTCTAGGAAGCAAGGCACAGCCAGACAACAGCCTACAGCTTGCCATGGGAGTCCCATTCTTAACTGACAGCAAAGACCAAGCCTTTTCTTGAGTTAATGGAATAGAAGCTTTGGGTTTATTAAACAGCAAACGCTTCCACTGATACTGGAAACAATTATGGCTGCTCCTTTTGATAGTCAGCCAAATAATCTGGTTTTGGTGGCTTGAGAGGAAATGAATATTGTGGCTTCTCCTACTATTTGTGCTGCTGGCTAATGTGTCTTATTTTCCCAACATAATATTCCTAAAATTACTAGTTGTAATGAAGGATCAAGATCATATGCATTCCTGAATATTGGAAATCAGCCCAAAATGATGTTACTACAATCTAAGTTAGGACACTTTCTCTTACCTAATATAGTCTGTCAAAAAAAAAAAAAAATTATGAAAGTACTAAAAACATGCATCAATCTTCACTTCCCAGTTGTATTCACTTTAAAAGTTACTTAATTTCTGTTCACTTTACCCATATCTCTATGGATACAGGCTATTTTTATGTAAAAGATTATTAGTAGGTCATTTAATACTGCAGCCAAATGAAATCTGCTTTCTAATGTATCTGACAATATCTTCAATTGGTTTCCCGTGGAAGTGGAAAGGTAAGCCTGAGAAACTTGCAAACACAAGACAATTGTGAGCTTGTTGCCAAAGATTCCAACCTTCTAAGAGACAGTGGAAGACACTACTAAATTCTCAGGCAGACTGTGAATTTAAATCAGATTTTTCTTACCAAAAGATCAAAAAGCACCATTATACAGAATTACTTTGGAATTATCCAATCATACTGTATTTGTATGAAGAAAAAAATTGTTTCAGGAGGAAATCTTAATAACATATTTTATTACTGTGCACTTTTAGCTTACTGATGTAGAACTGACCAAACGTGAAGCCACATATTGCAACTCAGTATGTACCTTGATCACTTCTACAAGGTGACTTCAACATACCCACTGTGAAAATTCATTTTTTCTACCTACAACCATACACATCTAGAAATATTTTTGCACACCAAACATCACTATGATCAAGAACACTGAATTATGTTGCTACCTCCAAGAATTGATCAGACCTCTCACTTTATGATTAATCCTTATATGGTCCCTAAGCAGCATCCAATGCTCTGACATTCCTAAAGTACTCCATTGAGAAGAGGCGTGACACCGCAAACTGAACAGCAGATCGAAACCCAGGACAGAAAGCTCTGTTCCTAGCTGACTGCTTCGGGTACAAGCTCATGTTATCAAACACATTGTTCCCTTTCCTATTATAAATTGATCTCAAGACACGTACTCTCTTAGAGAGCACTTTTGCCAAACACAATGGAGTCGACTAGGGGTATACATGGTACCCGGCTTTGAGCAAGGGAGTGGATGGTAGAGTCCCCAGAGGTGCAAACAGAATTATTCGCAATTCTAAGACAATAACCAGTACCACCAGTAAACATTTCCAAGACATCAATAGCACTTCATGCTGGTTCCAGCTGGTATAGAACTAATTTCTTCATAACAGCTTGTATGGACCATGTTTTAGATCTGTGACGAAAGCAGTGTTGCTAACATGTTTTAGTTGGGATGTTTCAGTTACTGCTTTGCAGTACTCACACAGAGTCAAGGCTGTTTCTGCTTCTCACCTTGTCCCACCACTGAGCAGGCTGGCGATGCACAAGGAGTTGTGAGAGGACATAGCCAGGACTGCTGACCTCACCTGACCCAAGGGACATCCCATGACTATATGGTATCATGCCCAGCATATAAAAAGCTACGGGAAGGAGGGGAAGAGGGTATGCTCAGAGTTACCTTCCAATACTGTGTCTGTCTTCCCAAGCCAATGCTGTGTGTCCTGGAGCCTTGCTTTCTTGGTGGTTAAACACCTCCTTGCAGGTATAAGGACTTCAAACTAATTGTCTTGAAGTCTAGAATGCATAATTAGATAGGATGAGTGTGCCTCCCCTCTAAAGATGAACAAGTAGGTTTCTTCACTCCTCACAAAGATCTCTCTCATAACAGACATCAAGATGTAATGTAAAAAAAGACATCACCTCTTCCATAAATGGGTTTAGTCGCAAGGTGCAGCCCTTTGCTGGGTCAGTGTTACACCCACATGGGTATCTAGAACAGAAAAATATTGCCCTCAGCCATTACTATACCATTGCATGCCAGCATGAGCTTCACAAGTACAAATGGGTATGGATCACAACACATATGGTCAATCTTTCCCATACATTTGACAGAGAGACTTGCTTCAGTCCTTCTGCACTTGATTCAGGTAGACAGCACATGTGGTATTTACTATATTTATACTTTAGTAATTCATGTGGTAGTTATCAGTCATTTGGCTGTTAAAAACCCCGAAACAGTGCACTGACTATGCTGACTGCTGTAATTCTCCACTGAAGACCAAATGCAATGACAAACCACTGTGGCACTAGAAAAGTATTCACGACTTCTGCTGTATCTTGGCCACTTATTTCAATCACATTCTGCCATTCACATCTTTTACACATGTTGACTTTCAGGGTGGTTGCTTTCACAGAAATAACAATTTTTGTCCACATATGTATGCAAATTTTGCATCTCTTTGAGAGTTGGGTATGACAGATACACTGTTTTCCACTGAACAGTCTGACTTCTGTCACAAGCAGAAAGGGTATCCTTCTGCAAAAAAATACCCAATCCCTCCCTCCATGAAAGATCTATTAAGTTTTAAGCTGAAGAAAACCCAAGAAGAACTTGATCAACTATCAACATTGTGTCCTGACATCTCTGACACTTCATTCCACCTCAACAAAAGCGATTTCTATCCTAGACTTTTCTTTTGCTGAGAGCTATTTTAGCATTATTCTCCACTTCTACTGCTACCTGACATTTCATACGGGTTTTTCAGTACTACAAAGAACAACATTTGGTTTAAAACTTAGAAGTTAAAAGCCTTGGTAAGTCAGCAGTAACAGAAATACTCACTGCAAAAATCCCATGCACATTTCCACAGTATCAAGTAAAGCAGGATTAAAAATTTGTTTCAGCACAAGTAATGAGAAAAGGCAAACATGTTTTTTTAAAAACTTGAGATCAACTGTAACTACCAATCTTGGTATGTTTAATGGCACAGAGGAAACTGAGTATCAAATCCCTGATGATCAGGCAGTAAAAATGCTTAGCACTTTCCAAGTAATTTCATTTAAAGATTTCTTCTGGCTGCCTGTCCTGATTTTTTCTTTTTCTTTGCTTGAACCTTCTGCATTCCTACAATCTTCATAAACTCTGAGTAATTTCCTTCTTTCATTCATGTCATTCATCAGATGGCACAACCAACTACAGTAACACTACCTTTGTTCCTGTTGTAGCAATATTATATGAAAATACTGCTCCATTTTTCATTTAATTTTATATTTTTTGCCTTTTCTTTTTCTAACCAACATCATGGAATTAAAAGTATATAAAATATCAAAAAAGGTCCCTCACTTAGAACTACAGCTTACAGAGGACAAACTCCCCTTTTTCTTAAATTTAGTATTTTTTTTCCCCTCTTACCTAAACATCAGCTTTAAGGACTACTGATCCAAAATTCTTATGAGCATGTGATGAAGGCACATGCCTAATGCATGAATATCAATCACATCTAAAATCATTTCAGGTTTCAGAACTTAACAAAACCACATCCAAATACATTTTACACATTTATTTGGACATCTGTGTGCAACTCTCACATGCATTCTGACTGGGATAGATATGTCAGGTTTTACATCAGAAAAACCCCACTTAGAATACAGCCATATATAGTGGAAACAATGACAGCAGCTGAATTCCTGAATCTAGAAATTAAAAACATTTCTGCATACTTTTCCCATCCTGCATTATGGAGTGTAAGATCTACAGTGAAGTAAGAGAAAGTTACCATAACATCTATATAATTTACACAGCTGGAAACATGGCAAAAACATATGCACAGTTCTCCCCCTCCCCCACCCAGTTAATTCACTCAAAAGAGAAAAATTTCGCTTTTCTCCACAAGGATCTTTCTTATCTTATTACCAAGAAGATACTTAGGGTTATCACTCAAGAGAACAATTCAAGGATTTAGCAGATATACTGGAAAGAGATAAGAGGTGCAACCAATCAAAAACTACAGGAGGCAAATCTGGAAACCATGAATGTGAGAAGGAATTGACACTATTTGTGGAGGAGCGCAATGCTTCCCTGAATCATTACAGACAGGACAACGCATGAGTTAGGATAAATAACTACATAGTAAGCCTCTCAAAATCCTAGGTAACTAACCTATTAAACTGATACTCCTTAATAGTCGTAACTGCATCTCACAGCTTCAGGCTCACTAACTGGGTATTTCTGCTGCAGCGATCAACAGAAGATAACAGATACCAAAATTCAGTTGTGATTGAGTTAATGAATTGAGCAGCTGGAGCATCTTAAAGTAATTTTAGGTTGTTTGCACATAGAGAAATACAACGCTCTATTGATTTATAATTGAATTTTTTTCCTTTCAAATTATTCCTACTAAGACTCACACAGCTGATACAGCTTTATTAAAAAATATCACTATTCTGCTAAATTTCAATAAAAGTATTCCCAGAAAACTGGAAGATATAAGTCTCTCATTGAAAACACAGAAAGTGTTAAATTCTTTATCTTGGGAAAGCTGAAAATCCTGTCAGCGAACTAACTCTTCCGGAGTTCTGCAACGGAGGTGAAATAAACATATTTTAAAAGAGCTGCTTGATGAAGGCAGTAATCTACATAACTCGGGTTTTCAAAAACTCCTGCTGAAACAGTAGGAAAATACTTTGCCTTTCACAGAAACTTCTAATATCACGGATGGAAACAAGAACTGAACGTTCACAAGACAGAGGTGAACCAACTCGTTTCATCACATATGCTGATTTGTGTTCTGCCTAAGCACTACTTAAATATGTAGTCACCTAGTTGACAAAAAAACATTTTCTTTCCACCACTGTAACAAAAAATAAGCCAGCTATATCCCATCTTACTTCCTTGCTGAGAACTCTCTGATTTGGATTTCAATCCAAATTAATCATTCCATCTAAGAGGGAATAATTAATAATGATAACTCAATTTTATTCTGCTGCGCAGTGAATCTTGGGGTTTTTTCCTAGAAAGGAAAAAGAAAGGAATGGATGCATTTAGATAAAGGTGGATTAGTTGTATTTTTAATTTCAGCTACATGAAAATGGTTGGTACGAAAGTTTATTAAGAACTGAGAGTCTAAACTTTTGCATATAAACCCAGGATGGCAAGAATGGTTCTAATTGAACTAAAGCTGCTGAAGGTTTTATTTTTAAAAAGCTCATGATTAACTCATTGAAACACTCCCCCTACTTCAATTTTTGTCTTCTTTTTAACAATTAGTACCATTCTTTGAATTGCAGCAACTTGCAAGTGCTTTATAAACAACCATCTGCCTTATTGTATCTTCTCTGCTTTTCACTGTTTATCAATTTAAAAATGTAAAACACATTTATCAACACATTTATCAACAATGTAACAAATTCCCATCTGGGTTTATGAGATGCTCATCATTTCTTTCAAGAATCATGCTAACAATAATTATGAAACTATCTCTGAACCTTTCGAGTACTGTCATGTTACAGTGATGAACCAACCTACTGCCAATTGCTGCCTACAAACTAGAAGACTTCACTGAAGCACATCTGACATAATCATTCCAGTAAAAAACCTTCACAAACAGCAGATTTTGAAAGCGGATTTAGCATATGCAAATGAATATATTGCATGCAACAAAGATTCATATTTAAATTTAAATTTCCTTAGGTACTATTAAGTAGTCTTCACTCTTGATGTCTGTCCATCCACTTCACTCACTAAAAAGAAATGGTGAAGATAAACAGATTGGTAAAAGCTGAAATCTTTCCAAATTTCTGCAGACAGCACACATGTAGGATTTAGATTTTTTCTGAGCTGCCCCTACTAGAATTTTCTTTATGCTATCAAAAGCATAGGTTCAAAATGACTGAAGTAAAAGGGCTGGAATGCTATCGAAGTGTATTACTTATAGTTTAGGAACTACTAAGAGAAGAAAACCAATATCCTGCCCCATTTGCAGGTGCTTGACTTAGTTTCCTTAGTCTTTCATGCCATGTTTCCATTTCACATGAACCCATCTCAAACTGAAAATAACCAAATTAGTATTAAAAAAACCCTGTAGCCAGTAAGGCATGGATTCCTAAAGAACTGCATTTATATTTGACATTGGTGTTCAAAATGTGACAGGTGTCATTTAAGCGCTTCCACCAACTGGTACGTTCAAAAGTCTCTATTCCACGGGGGTTCTTCACTGTCTAGTAAGAAATGAGATCACATTTTATTTTAAAGATACTGCCCAATCTCCTCCTCCTCAGCTATTTTCATCCAAAAAGTACAACTCTAAATATTTCTGTGACGTTTCCTCCCCTGTAAAATTTTGGTAAAGCAAAAATCTTCCGCAACATTTATTAGTAGATGGGGCATGACTTGCCCATAAACAGCACTATCCAACTGCTTTCAAAGGAGACCACCTAAAATGGTATTTAACCACTTCCAAAATAACAATGGGGGAAATATTTAATCTAGATGTTTTCACTCTACCTTTGAAAGAAGACATAAATTTAGGAAGCATTCCTAAGGTTCTCAGTGAGGATTTTCACTATCCCCATTAAAGTTTACACTTACTTGACTGTAACACAAGACACTGAAAAAATTCAGTTCACACACGCTCAGCAGGCACCTGTTAAGTATTTGGCATCCAATTTCTTTGACCAGAACACCCTCTTCAACAGCCCTAGCCAAGTAAGCATCCCATGAAAGCAGATGTCCATGAACCTGCTTATATACCACATCACTACCAATAAATTTACTTTGTCCTCTCAGTAAGATTTTTTTTTTCCAACCCCTAAATAATTAACAGCAAATACATAATACTGTAAAGGTACATAATTTTGCTTAATCCATGGTGTGCAGGACAGTTTATTACATTAAAGTCTCGCTAGCCAGAGAAAATCTGGAAAGCTTAATGGGAAACTGTCTGTGCAAAGAAACTGAAACTAAAGTGTAAGGATTTCTACTAATCATCTGCAAATTTTATTTGGAACTTGATCCTGCAGCCCTTATTCACAAGATCAGACCTATTGAGTTTATTCACATGAGCTTCGGCTGCAAGATTGGACCTTAAGTACTATCAGGTGCACGTGCAGCCTATCATCAGATTTTGGGTTATTCATGTAAGAAGCTATCTTTTCAAATGCAGACTACTTAATGCTTCCTTCTTCATTAACTTACATGTCCTCTTCTGCTGCTCTATGCTTTCATTTGTGCTATGTAAATAGCTTCTTTCTCTCAGTCATCCAAACAAATAATGCTCTTTGCAACCAAGGAGGAAATTAGTAGCAGGTGAACGCTTAGTTTTTAAATTATGTTGAGACCAAGCTGTTCTTTAACTTAAACGAGATCTGGAACAAAAAATATCCCATTTTACTACTTAGCAATCTTAATTATGGGTTGTCATTGTCATAATTCTACACACTTATTTCCCCCTCATCTCCCTTCCCTCCCCCCAAAATATTAATCTTGGTGGTTAATATACTTTCTTATAAGCTGGACCCAACATTGTGTACATACTTTAAAGAAGTTTATTTAGTGGGACAAAACTTGTTTAAGGACATAAAATTAATTCTATTTTATAATAAATGAAACATGTATGGAATTTCCCACTTAGGTGTTCTATTTCTTTGCTTTCTGTACCTTTCCTACATAAACACAAGGTATTTTTTGTGTGGTGAGTGTAAAAAATAACCACAGTTGTTCTGCTATCTGCTTACACACTTCTGCAGGTCAGATAGCCTGCAATGATAAGGGATGGCATACACTAGACCTTGAACAGGACCACTGTTGAGGCATTTAAGTCACAGTTCACATTATCATCTACATATTTATGAATCTCATTGGACTTAGGTAAAGTCATAAGTAGTCAATCAAACTGTTAGTATAGGTGAAAGTCTCTTCAACAGTGACGGCACTCACAAAAACATCTTCGAATATCAAATGGCCTCCAAGCAATCACCAAATTATTATTACCCGGTGCTAGAGCTGCCAGAGGCAAGAAGAGGGCCGGAGAGTAACTGATGCTAAGGATATTCTAGTTTCTATACAACTGTAGAAGAAGAATGTGAATATTCTTCATATGAAATCTCATTATCAACACAACCTATATGACTGCCAAAATACAAGGTAAAATCCCAGCAACAAATTTTAGTTGTATTTTCTTTAAAATTCCCAGATAATTTCAAAGTCATGATGAACCAGGGGCTGAAGCTGACTGTTGGCAATTTCAGTAGAGATAGTATCAATTGAAAGTGCAGCGCAAACAGTAAACACAGACATCTACTTAAAATGCATGGAGATGTACATCATCTGAGTCTAATCTGAAGTTTAACCTAGAATCCATGTCTCCATAATTCCCGGCCAGAAAAAAATAAATAAATAAAAAATCAACCTTGAACTGAATGGTACGTCTGCAACGACTGAACTGTTGTCACAAAATTGTTCTCAATCGTACTTCAAACTTGCCACATGGATTAATCAGCAGTTAGAAGCAGCTGCAACACCATGTTCTGTGCACTTCTGTTGCCATTTTAATTTTTAAAAAGCAAATGGAGAGGCTCTCCACAAAATTCAATGCCGCAAAAGTAATGACTGAACCAGAATCACAAAATTATGAACAGTTCACTAAATTGTCTATTAGGAGCACATATCAAGAGGCTGCAGAACAAATTGTGAGCCTGAAATAACAGATCAATGAATGAAGAATAAAGAGATGTAAGAAGTGGAGACGTTGACGAACCATTGTAATTTGCGAAGAATCAATTTCCATACAGCCAGAGTAATGGCAGAACATCACATCTAGTGCATTCATGACTTTTAACAGCAAAAAATTACTGAACAAAAATCTTTTAATGATCTAAAAAAGAGAGAACAATGCTGTGACATTAGGCCAGGAAGTACATCCACTTCTTAAAATTAGTAAAAAACAA
>JANRGW010004706.1:0-51872 GCA_024733675.1 Psilopsiagon aymara | reverse complement strand
GAAGAAATTCTTTACTGTAAGGGTGGTGAGGCACTGGAATGGGCTGCCCAGGGAAGTTGTGAATGCTCCATCGCTGGGAGTGTTCAAGTCCAGGTTGGACATAGCCTTGGGTGTCATGGTTTAGCGTGAGGTGTCCCTGCCCATGGCAGGGGGTTGGAGCTAGATGATCTTAAGATCCTTTCCAACCCTAACTATTCTATGATTCCAAGGAAGTCGTAAAGCCTATAAGCTCCAATTAGTCAGGAACACTCTTCCAAAGCTGTGCCATCAGGTAGGCTTTGTCACTCTGCCTTTGTTTTAATAAGTAACGGTTGCAAGCAAGGAGATTTTCCCTAGATGGTTATTTAGTAAAATGCCACAGAGCATACTTGGGACTGATTTGTCAAATTTGGAGTTTTGTGGGTTTGTTTTCTTTTGTCTTCATTGGACTTCGGCTTGCAGCAGTGGCACCTTTAAGTATGTGACTATTGAATTTGTTTTTGAGTTTCTTAAAATTTGGGAAATTTTATGTTGAAATAGTTAAAGGCCATAGTTGAAATTTAAAAATTAGCAAAGGCTTCCTTCTACGTTCATGGTTAATGACGTGATACTAAAGGTTTGTGTGTACCTTGCCTGTACCAGATTCTTTTTAGATCTGCAATTCAGTACTTTAGCATCATCTTAGATAAAGCAGGAAAGTTGGTAGCCTTCCAGAAAGGAGAACACATAACATGGCTGTAAGGGCTTGAAATTCTTGGCTTGCCTCACCTCTCAAGCTGAGGTGACCGCGGTCTCCATGCGCTTTTGTGGAAGAGGACTAACATTTCATGTCTTTGAGTTCTTGTAGCTTTCACACTGGAAACCAGGACAGCTACAGACAACTGTGTTAGCTGTGTTCATATGCTACTGTATTGAGTCACTTTTCCTCTACTTCATGCTTGTTTGCTGCAGGGAACCATCCAGTTTACAATTGGGGAAGAAATAGAAATTCACTTTCTGTATGCATATTTCAATTACTTGTGTGGTAATTTAATCACATTTCTTTATCAATTTAATTATAGCTGGGGTTCTAAACTTTGTTTCAGGATGTCTTTCATATGCCATTTCATACTGATTTACAAACTTTCAATCTGTAGGATATATATATATATGTATCTTAACAGATGGGTGTTTTGGGTGTGTTGTGATGAAGTGTCAGTCTTTATCTGCAGCTGTGTTACAGAATACAGAATGGGTATGATTCAAACAAAATTTCCTTAGGGTAGGAGCAGTTAAAATTTCCCCTTTGTCTTTCTGTAACTGGAAACTGAATTCCATACTCCAGCATGAAGAGCTCTTTAAAATTTAAATGTGTAGTTTTGCTGTCTTGTGATAAGTTTCTTTAGGTTGGGTGTTGGTAACCTAATGTGAGGTGAAATCTCACAGTTCAGTTTTTTAACTTCTGACTACTATCTTACAGTTCTAGCTGGAACTTGTGGGCAGGAGGGTTAGAACTAGTTGATCTTAAGGTCCTTTCCCGCCCTAGCTATTCTGTGGTTCCTGTTTTGAGCTACCTCCTGCCCTTGCTTTCTTAGTTGACACCAGTACAGTACAGCTAAATAGCTACCATGCTGATATTTTCAAGGGGCAGTAAGCACCCCTGGAACTTTCTAGGTGAAGATGAAACATATGCAACCAGTAATTAGCTGTGGAAAAGCTTAAATGAGCTGAACCGATGAGACACTGAGGAAAACTTATGATACCCAAAAGCAGCTAATGAAAGTAGAACAGAAATGCCACAGAGGGTTCCTGGTGGCTTAAAAATAAGTAAAGAAAGTTTGAGTTGATCAGTTCCAGTATCCTTGAACAAAATTAGTCTTGTCCAGGCAGAGTACCTGATCAGTTGGTTCTGTGGCTGGATTCCTGCTTACAGTAATCATATTAGTAGAGAAATAGAGAAATGAATGCTGAAAGTCAAGCTTGAAATCAGACTTCGTGATGTTTTCCTAGATCGTGGGAACTGTGCCTCTGAGAATGGGTTACAGGACACTGTCAGTATCTCTGAGCCAAAACGAGTTGACATTTGGTAAAGCAGGTATGCTGGGTACCATCATCTCCCACATGAAGTCATGTACTCAGCTAAAAATGAGTTAAACACATTCTTCATAGAGAGACATAGAAAAGAAATATTTGTTCAGCTGCCTTTGCTGCAGTGCAGGCTGGAGAGCTGTCATAGCCAGAGAGGTGTTTGCCTTTAGGACTGCCTTAATTTTACCAGTTCTCATTATTGGTGAAAGTTGTTTTCAGTAGCTTTATTACATGTTTTTGTAGCATGTTTACTGTATATCTCCACATCTGGAAGGTGAGGCACTTTTTGATCATGAATATTTTAACCTAGAAACACTGTTTAACAGCATCAGGATAAACAGAAAATTAACTTGTTTTTCTGACAGCTTTTGTCTATTATCTGAAGAGCTGTATAACACATCACACTCGCAGGTAAGGTACTTTGAATGAAAGCTTAGAAACTGCTCTTATCAAAAGTCTATAGAAAGTTTGGGGGGAATTAAAATCTTACAGGTCTTTTGAAGTAAGATTGAAGTTTCTATTCCAAAATATTTATCTACTTTATTGCTGTTCTGTAGGCTAAAGGTTATTGTTTGTTTTTCTTTTATAGTACCGGTATCTACCTGAAAACCTTTATAGCCTTCTGGAATAGGGTATTGTGCATGAAGAGCCGACCACTCATTTGTTATGTTGCAAAATGAGGCGAAAGGATTCCAGTTTAGTGAAACGAGAACGTAAACAGTGGCAAACTGTGACTTTACACTACAGTAACACTCTTTTGAACAAAGAAGAGCTGCAGTAGATTGTGAAGTGTAGGATTAGAGTGGGAAACTTGTTGCTATTTTTGCTTAACCTCCCCAAACCCTCAGAATTTACACTTTTATGGGAACATACTAGCCTGCTGGTTGGACACTTTAAGAAAAGAAAAATGGAAACACAATAGCAAAACTCAAACCAAGACAAAACCAAAACCCAACCAAAAAACCCCAAACGCAACAAAAAAGTAGCTAAAAAATGTGAGTTATATTTCCTATTTATAGAGTTCTTCCACTAGAGGGTGGCAGTGTCTTTCCTTTGGCACAAGACTCATCCTGCAGTGTCTTTTCAGTGTGAACTGCTGTGTGTACATGTCAATAATAATAGAGTGTATAAATGAAGAACGGTGAGTTAACATGCTATCTAGAGCATTAACAGTATTACAGTTCTTACTATAGGCTTTTCTATTTCAGGTTATTTATGTTTGGATCCTATGAAAGAGAAGCAAACGTTCATTGCACGATGGAGCTGAGCACTAGTGTTTGGGAAGAAAGATCAAGAAGTTCTATTAAAACGGTAAAAAAGGGTATCGTCTTTGCATATTGCAGTATTATGCTCTTAATACATTGTCTAGGAAGAGTGTATCTTTAGACAATCGAATGGGTGGTTGTAGCAGAACACCCTGAAAACATAACAGATCAGTTATTTACTATTTCATTCAAAGTATTTCACTGTCCAATTAACATGGATAACATAGTGGTCAGTTATCGCAACTGTGCTTGAAAATGTACCTTTTGTGTATGTTGTCAGCTGTCCATCTGCGTTAAAACAAGTAGTGTAAAATAAGTGGTTTTGTAGTCCTGTTATATTGGGGTGGAACAATGTTTAGCAAACAATGAGTAAGATACAACTGTCTTTCACTGGCCAGTAGTGAAACTGGCCACTTCCATCCCTTCTGATGGGAGTGTTGAAGGCAATCATGATCAGAATGTAGCTAATGTGATGTGACTTCCTCCTTTTCCCCTGCATTTTGTGAAAATGTAAGCAGTTGACATAGATGTCTAACTTCTTGTAGAGTGTATGAATCCTTCTTTGTCTGCTAAAGAAAAATACTTCTACAAGTGTCTGCAAATATAGACAGTAGTGGTGATTCTGTAAATTCATGAAATCCTAGACTGGTTTGGGGTTGTAAAGGTCATCCAGTTTCAACTCCCTGCCGTGGGCAGAGACACCTTCCACTAGAGCAGGTTGCTTCAAGTGCTAGCCAGCCTGGCCTTGATCACTACCAGAGATGAGGCAGCCGCAGCTTCTCTGGACAACCTGTGCCAGTGCCTCACCACACTCAGTCAAGAGCTTGTTTCTTATATCTGTACTGAATCTTCCCTCTCAGGTTAAAGCCATTTCCTGTTGTCATATCCCTGCAGACCCTTCTGAAAAGGTCCCCTCCAGGTTTGTTGTTAGCCCCTTTAGGCAATGGAAGCTGCTCTAAGGTCTCCCTTAAAACTTCTCCAGGCTGAACAAGCCCAGCTCTTTCAGCCTGTTAATCTTTTACTAATTTTCGTACTTGATAACCTGAGTTTAGCAACTTTCAGCCTATAAATTGCCCTATATGTGTGTGTGAGGATGAGAGAGACCTCAGGGTTTTTTTGCTTTATCCTCAAACAAGAGGTGCAGTGTATGAAAGAGCCTATCAGTTTCACATTAGTATGATATTGTGATAGTCATCAAATTGAATTGGGCTTATGCTGAGCAGTAAGTAATGTTCTTATTGACAAAAAATCCAAGAAGCTATAAAAAGACTTTAACAGTTAGTTTCATGCAAGGAAATCACTGTAACAAAATCAATGTCCTGCATTTTACCTTCTGCTGTCTTAGTGCAATTGGCTCAAGCCCTGTGTCTTTGTTATATCAGACTGGAGTTGTGTTTTGACATCAGCACTGTGTTTCCACTGGAGGAGCAAGAATCCACAATTTCACCATCTTGTTCAGTTTCTGCAATTGCATTCCACTTTGCATTGTTTGTAAAACTCCTTGTGACAAATTAAATTGTTTTCAGCTTACTGCTTATTATGTTTTGCCAAAAAGTGTGTGGCTGAGCAACAGGCAGAAAGCATCTTTTTGTTGCTACAGCTGCTGTATTCTTAGTCAATTGAAATACTTGAAGGGAGTTTGCCTGTGCTCTGGTAGGAACCTGTAACTCTGGATGGCAGTTAGCTTTCTGAAGTATGGCACCACCGGAGGTGATGGCAGAAAGCATTCCAGTGGTCCCGAGAGGAATTCCTGAGTTAGCTTAACTCAAGAGGTGCCAGACTTCATTGAAACCGTAGGCGGGAGGTAGATTTGAGCAATTGATTTTCATACCTTTTTGTTTAAACTGGTTTATGCAGTAATTTTAAATTTTGTTTAACCTTTTCTAGTTTGTTTTAATCTGAAGGTTTCATGATCACATAAGGATGAGGTGGGAGTAGTTTAGCCTTAGTAGTCTGGCCTGTTCATAGTCTAAACCCTTTCCTGATAATAAATAGGAAACAAGCAATACTGCCGGTGTTAAAAACAAAACCAACAATCAATCAACACCCCCAGCATCTCCCCAAACACCACGAAACCTCCAAACCCAGCAACAGCAGAAAACCCAAACAACTTTGGGTTCTGGACCTACCCTGCTAACACTTACTGTATGAATGACCCTTTATTTGGGATAAGCTGTGTATGAAGCCAGGATCTCCAGGCTTGATGCTCTAGCAATGAAGGTATAAAAATGTCAGTACACTGATTTACCATTAAGCTTCTGTGGACAAATTAGTTTGTGCTTGTCTTTAGATAATTTTAAGCAGCAATATTGGAATAAGAGGAAAGAAAAAACACTCTGCAAACAGCGTAGCACTGGTGTGTTTGTGACAGCAGATGGCAGTAGGACTGAACTGATGGAGGGTGACTGGCTCCTTTTTAAAACTGCAGAAAATTACTCAGAGTAAGGTTCTGAAGAGCTCCATCTTCTATTTCAGCATCTAAAATGAAATGGCAGATTTTAAAAATATCATAATGCTTAAAAATATCTTTAAAAATTTGTGCTGCAACATACAGGAGGGTTTTCTGTGCATCTGTTGCAGCCCTTCATTAAGCATTGTTCAAACACTGCCTGTCAGCAAGCAGACACAACTTAATCTGAATTGCTGCATTTTTTGCGCTGCTGTTGGTATGAAGACTTCTCTGTGCTCAATCACCTTGAACTTTAGACCACTAAATAGGCAAACTAATGTTAAGATCATGCTTTTGACAATCTTGATATGGTAGAATATGGAAACTGAAAATTAACAACTTGCAGAACTGTTTTTTTTGCGTACTCAACACATGCAGTGAAATCACGGCAGTTGCTTTTTCCTAGGAAAGCAGATTAAATATGCAAGCTAAGTTACAAAAGTGTTAGAGCATCTCACTGAGTGGTAAGAGGATTGACAGTGATCCTCAACAAAGTGAGTTTTGCTGACACACTGAACTCGGTGTCTTAGTTAACTGTGTGAAATAGTTAAATAGGAAGTCAGAAAGAAAAAACATTGTGATATTTTTCCAAACAAAAAGTTTCCTTCTGTCTCTAATTGTGATTTTTAGTTCTAATGCAATTTAACCACAAGGCAGCTGATGGCAGTATTCAATATCTTTCTAATATAAAGTCCTCCTTTTAGTGCTCATATTTGTAATAATCATTTGAGGCGAAGTTGATAGAATGAATAACAACTTCCAAACCTACAGAGGAGACATGATAGACTAAATAGAAGTGAAAAGTAGAAAGATGTGTTCTGGTTTAAAAGCAACTAATAAGAGTCTCACATAGGCATGACAATGCATCCTCTGATTCAGACTGTGCTCTGCAGCACTCCTGAGGAAAATTCTCATAACTTCCTGTACTTCCTGGCATTTTCATTCTTTTTGTTATGTTAGTAGTAGTGATAACAGATTAGACAGGTTTAATACTTCATAATGAATTTTGGCTAGACTTTAATCTGATCCCATCATTTATGGAATATTAGGAGGTGTCAGAATGAGTTTTGAATGCCATGTTATTGAACATATCTAGAGCATTACTGAAGTGTCTGTTATGATGCAAAGGTGTCTCAGGCTTCTGTTTAACAAATTAACCTGATAAGACTTCAGATTTGGCACATTCCTGTGTGGCACGTGAACATTCTTAAATATCTCAATTAGTAGTACATGCTGCTAGAATTCACATTAATCACTGCATTGCTATGTAAAACTTAACTGTGTATGGATAGGATGTATTAATGAGCATTAGCAGCATTAGATTACTAGACGTGTTCTGTGGCTAAATAATTAGATATGTCTTAATAATTAGGTGTATGTTTGTAGATATTAAATGGAGGCAGTGTCATAAATGTGAATGGTTCTCAATACCAGATTGATTTCTACAAACAAAAAGAACTGTTCTATTTTTCCTTTGGGCACATCTGTTCAGTGTGGACCCATGGCCTTGTTACACTTGGTGAGAATCTTACTGCTGACTTTACCTGTGCCAGCACTTCATGTATAGTGTTGTGAAAGAAAACCATAATTTTTTAGCAGAAACTGAAGTTGCTCTGTGAATAAAAGGATAATAGAGTCTGTCTTAAAAGTGTCAGAAGAATGGACAAAAAAATGGGCTTGAAATGTGAGTAACAGAGACCTCAGGTAGCTTACCATCTCTAAGGACCTCTTACCTTGACTATGCAATGCCCTGACTTGCCCTATGGATGCTCAGCTGTCCAAAGTGTGGCAAGTGCAGGTGCTCTCATCTGGTTCCAGCATTGGAGAAAAGAATGCATTGAGAGTATAGTTGTACATAAATGTTTCTTAGGAATTTGCCTGCATATCTAGATAGTCATGTTGCTTTTAGGTACTGATTTTTTGTGACAGATGAATTAATTTTCTACAAACTGTAGAAACTGTTGCAATAATAGACTGATATTTATCATGTACAGACTATAAACTGTGCTTTTCATCAGCTGTATGAATGTAATGGGCCAGAGATGCTCAACTGCGGAACAGAATTCGAAGTTTTCTCTTAAGTCTTTCTTTTTTTATAAATTCAGGAGCTCAAGAAAATCATTACGAATTTTGAAACAATCAAGTTAATCTAAGAAAAACATGAGGAAACACCTTTAAACTCCAGTATTCGACTAATACATTGTCCTAGGTAGGAATAGCCGCAGTTTCACATTCATAAAGGTAGGAAGTGTTGAGGCTTTTCTGTTGTTGGTGTTTTTATCTCTGTTTTTGGAAATCACTTCTCTAAATATTAACTTTAGCAATCCAGAAACTGCATTTCATATTCTGCAAGTAGAAATTGTCATCTAAAACATCACATCTATTAGCCTATAGGATGTACTTTTGCTGCAGTTGTCTCAGGAGCACACCAGTACTCTCTGAAGTAAACTAGTAATAGAAGGAGTTAAAGAATTAAGATAAGTATCCCACCAGTTTTTTATTAATTCTACATAGCGTTTTCTGCAGTTCATTCTGCACATAGTGGTCAGCACTGGAGTAACTGAAGGGGAGGACAGCATTGCGCTCTAAACTTGTCCATACGTAAACGTGCATATGCCGTGATCTCCGCTTCTTTTAGTGAGGTTATCTTGATAGATACTGCCTTTTCCAGGTAAATGTAATGGTGACTTTGAAAAGGCTGTAGGCAGGTTGGTTAGAACCTCTTCATAAAAAAACAAAGCGATATTTCTCAGCCTTTCATAAAACTAAATTTCCTTTATCATGGATTAAGGGAAACATAAAGGTATTGCAGCCTTGTAACATATTAATGCAAAATGAGAAATAACGGAAATCAAATCCAGCACCTTCTGAAATTAGTTGCTTGAAGGTACTGAACTATAATGTCAAAATTTAAAGCAACTGTGAAGCGTTAATTTGTAAATACATGGAGTTAACTGCCTTACAGTTGGCATTTCAGTGTGCTTTTTGAACAGGCTGCCATTTCAGCATTTAATCCTGTCAAAAGAAAGGAGGAGGATTAAAGCAAGAGAAGCTTTTTGAAAATGTCACTTTTTATGAAAATTCATGATCTTGTAAAATTTGATAATATTTGTAAATACAATGGGGAATAGTTCTGAGATTTGTGCCTTGCATAATATTCCGTAATCCGTCTTTCAAATAAACTTGAAGGCCATGAGGATTTTTTTTGGTATTATCCTGGATGTTTAAGCTTTTTGACTTGGGACTTTGGAAAGCTTGTCTGTGATTTAATGAGAGACCTTCTGTGCAAATGCACTGTAGTTCTTCGCTGCTCAGGGACTATTGAATATGAACATTAAAACCCCCACTAACAGCTTTTATTCTTTAGTGTGTGTATATTCAGGTAATTGTTTAGAACCAGATGCTTCTTACCTGATTATGAATCATTCAGAAGCTAGAATGTACTGTATCTTGGGTGTGCGTACCCTCTTTTGGGACAGGTAGAAAGCAGAGCTTACTACAGCTTTGTGTTTGGCAGCAGTCATTACTAAATGCATCATGTGCAACTAAGATTTCAGCTTCCTTACATGAGCACTCTTTCTCCTTGTGTCCAGGCTTGAAGTTGTGGTCCTTCCCAGTCTCCCCTGGAGTGCTGCAGAGGTTGACTGCTTGCAATGAATCTGACTTGCTGAGTTTCAAATTTAGAATACCAGATGAAAAGATTAATGGGTAAAATGACTTGACTGAGAAGAATCTGTAATGAGCAGGGGCTTAATGTTCTATGTGTGCATGTGCTTCCCCATCCCCAACTATTCCTCTAAGAGCTGACATCAGAACCCATTCATGGTGTTCAGACTTCAGAAAAAGAAGTTCTGCAGCCAGATTTTTGTTTCCTATTTGTTTCCTATAGTGAAATGTCTGCTTTGAAGCTACTCAGCTCCAGTCTAAGTCTGCATAAGATTTTGTAAGCGAATTGTAGGGTAGGTGCCATTGGTGATACTGTCTGTTCAGTTGGGGTCTTCCAAATTGATATGCTGCAGCGTGGTAATGGCCTACTCCCACAAAAGAGGCACAAGCCTTTTAGATGGCTGAGTTAGGTCAATTCACCTTTGTAAGACCTCTCTGTTACTGTTTTAGGAAAAAAATTATATGAAACTTCAGGCTTCATCAGGGATTATTTCTGTTGTTTAATTTTATATTTTACAAAGCTGATAACATTTATTTTCGATGTGTTTTGGTTTGTGGTTTTTTTTTTCTTTGAAGGTTACTCATGTAATAACCAACCTGTAATACAGAATCTTTCAGTTATATTTTAGTTGCCTATGTTCCAGTTCCTCCTAATTGTATCCAGTTTGAATAGCAGCTGTAGGCTTTTCTTGTCCTTTTAAACTAGCAACTTTGTATTTAAAATATTAAACTATGAAGTAAACACTAAATTATGTCTTTTCCTTAAAAATGCTTGTAAAAGCTCAGAAACCCTGTCTTTGTGTCACCAAATGTGGTGCTGAGGACTTGTTTTTTGTATTATCATCTGTTCCTGCTGCATGTCCAAATACTGGATGAAAGAAAAGGTTTAAGTCGTTTTTACAGCATCTGTGTTTCTCATTTGCAAAGAAATTGATTTGCAGTGATAGCTGTTCTTGCTAAATAAATAGATGGCTGATGCATGAGAGCTAACTTTGTTTACATAAAGAGTATGGCTTATTGTAAGAGAGATAAAACAGTATTCTATTGACCAGAGTAAACAAAGTGGTTTCTGGGTAATTCTGTATATTCCTGGAATGAATTTCCTAAACCATTTTGTTACATCCTATTGCAAACTTACATGGCCAGATGAGCCAGGAGCTTGGTTTGGAGGCTGCTGCATATGGCTGGAGTGAATGGGAGGGACTTACTTAAACACACAATCACCTTTGAAAAAATAAGCTGTTTTCATATTGGTTTGTCTTTTGTTTTCATTTTCAGTCTTCCTATTTGCTTTTAAAATCTGTTTTCTCAGAGCACTTTTATAAAAGTTAACCTCTTCTTAATGTACTGGACTTCTCCTTTTCAGCTTGAGAAATTGGGATCTGTTCCTATTGAAGATGTAGTAATCGGATTGAAAGTAATTTAGCCATTTGTATGGATTTTAATGGTGCTATAATGTTTCCCTACCAAATCAGGACCTCACCAAGTAAACTCTTGGGCAGGTTGAAAACTGTTTCCTTACACTGATAAACAGTTACGTCTCCCAAAATAACAAAAGAAGGGAGACTGTGTTTGAATGTTTAATTCCGGAACAAAAGCGTGTTTTCCAGGTTGTAACAACACAAAGAAGGGCTCTGTAGAAAGCCTTGGAGAAGGGGCCCATGCCTATGAGTAAAATACTTGTTAGGAAACAGTGAGGTACTGGCTCTTGGTGCTGATATACTCTCCTAAAACCTGTGTGAGGCATGTAGGGATTGACATACAACAAAGTTTTAGGGGTATTTACTTCTTCACTGCAAGTTGCTCAGTGGTAACTTGCCTACTTCCACAAGTAGTTCGTCATCTGGAAGTTCATTTTGCAATTAAGGAAGAGAAAGTAGTGTCTGTAGTATCTGCAGATTTTTAAAGGATAGGCAAGTGCTTGTATTTATTGCAGAACCACTAATACTTAACTTCTGACCACCGGTGCCTTCAGCAGTCTGGTATTGCCTTTGGTTCTCAGTGTAGATAATTTACCTGTTCAGTGAGAAGGTGATGAAAATAATAAATATTCTTTTGGTTCCATGTGATTTGTGCAGTTGCTCTGTCTGTTTGAAAGTGACTTTGCACCTGGCAATATTTTAGATAGCTTACCCCTCTTTCTAGTGTGATTGAACTTGGTTTAAGTCTCAAACAAAAAGATTTTCCTGAAAATAAAGAACTAGAGGTGGAAAGATATGAAAATGGCTTCTCCAAACAGTAGCAGGATGCCTAATGCTGAGGTATGTGGGAAGATGGTAATTCTTGGCATCACAAATATAGCTTGGTGTGAGCAACAGAATGTCTTCTCTCTTGGAGTGAAGGGAAGATGAAAGCTTATAGGACACGTTGCCTTGGATGCCTTAGTTTAGCTTCTGATAAAATGTCTTTGTATAGAAACATTATCATTAGTAGAAAACTCAACTGCTTCGTTCTGATTCTCATTTATACTATGTGTGTTACATTAGCTTAAACAAAAGCATAAGGAGGTTAAATACCGTGAAGAAATCTGGAATGGACAGTTTTTAAAATATCCATAGTATACATATAGCATGATAATAAATTATTAGTGATTTAACTAATAAACCACCGTTCTTTAATGTAGGTCTTTGCCCTTCTAAAGGGACAGAAATGAATTTTCATACACCATAAATAGTTGATATCTAGTGGTCTTAAATTGCGGTTCAAATGTCAAAATTTAGGCATAAAAGCTACTGAGTGACTGCAAAGAAAGCCTTTACTTTTGGAGGAGGAATTCCTTAATCTGAGTACGCTCTAATGTATGAAGTAGAATGAGCTAAGTAGTTCATATTCTTGGACTTGAGGTAATGCAGTACTGTGGCATTGTCATGTGTTATCTTCCTAATAATGTAATTATTCAGCTGACTGTTATTTCCAGTTGACTGTTTCTTTTTAGCTTTCTCCCTCTTCAGTCAGAAGTCAAAACAGAAATTAAACGTTTGTCTCAGTGTTACAAGTCTCTTCTAGGCCTAGTGAGATGGATGGAGCTCAACACCTGGAGGCAACACAGAGTGAATGAGAACGGGGTTTGGAGTATTTATATATTGCCATTGCAATTTTCACTAGCTACAGAACTGTGGCTATTCTATGTCTGTAGAAGAGCAGGAGTAAAATCTTTGTGGGCAAAAGCACATGTGATTCTTCTTGTTTTTTCTTAAGGATGACCAAGCATTTACAAAATACTTTGCATGATTTAAAGCAGAAAAAGGTATAAGCAAGCATTTCGTAATGCAAGTGCAGTACATGCCCTCCAAATGCACTATAATGACAGCAGATGAAAAAGAGAAAGTAATATGAGTGGGCAGCATAGCAATTGCCCTGGCAAAGCCTTGGGGATCAAAACTGGAATTGCCTATTCCTGTCATACGAATGAAATGACTAAAAGGTCATTCTGGTATATTAAGGTTAGATGTAGCAGCGTGATGCAGAGGACACCTCCGCATCGGAAGTAATCGGGAGTGAATCAGCATTAGAAAATGTAGCATTTCCCTTAATGTAGTCTTTTAAAAAGCTTCCTCCATTAAAGTTTTGGTAAGATAAATAGTGTCTTTGAACTATGAATGTCTCGACAAATCTTTTAACCAAAAGTTTGCATCTTCAGATCTCTGCTTATGTCATCTGTTTCCATTTTTAAGCTGTGTAGTTTGGAACAAGTATCATGTCTGTGCAGCCTCAGATACATTTGGTATTAATTGAAGCTATAGATTTTCCCTCGCTGAAGGACGAAAACAAAACCAAAGAAGCCCTTAGAAATCTGAAGTCAAATTTGCAGATAGTTTTTTTTTAATTATAGAAACATTGTTTTTCATATCTGAACAAATACAGAAATATATTTTCACTTTATATGCACAATTTGTGTATAAGTACATGCATTTTATATATAGATTTGTGTATATATATCTAAAAATTGAAAACATCAGCTGATCTTTTTCAGTTGAATTTAAATGGAAGTCTCATGGACAACAAGCTGACCATGCATTAAAAAATGTGATTACTTGTAAATACAGTAAATAACCCCCGAGAAACTGGGCTGGGCTCATCTGAATTCTGCAAGTTCTGAGGGTAGACAAAAGAGTCAAGAAATACAGAGATGATGTTTATGAGAACAGTCGCAGAATCTGTTTCTAGGTTCCTTGCTAGTTAAATCCCGCATCTGTGGGAGTATATTAAGAATAGGCTGTACAGCAGCTTGTAAACTGAAAATACAATCACTTTACATAAGAATGTGAACTGCATGTGAAGTCAACATAGGATTAGTGATCATAACTTCATAATGCAAACATGTGGTCCATCTCCACTATAATCTCTCCCCCTTTCAGACCAGTGATTTTCACTGGTCTCAAATCAAATATACATTTGTGATAAGCAGAGGCAAAACCACTGAGGGTATATGATTGCATTAAACTCAAGTGTGTGACAGGTAACTTGCTGAAATTTATATATTGCTGGTAAGTCACATGGTATTTCTGTGAAGTGTGGAGTCAAAACTCTTTGAGCTATACAGCTGTTCTTGGGGAATATGAGAAACACCATGTGATAAAGATGTTGATAGATGTTGTACATACTCATGTATGACATGCTTTTAGTAATAATTTCTGTATCTGAGACCTATGTATAGACTGTAGATAAAGTTGTCCTCTCTATAGATGTGTATCTATAAATAAATGGTGAATGGACATGCATAGCACAAAGTGTGTTGACAGTAGGATGTTTGGGCTGACACTACATTGTGTGGTACAGCCACATGCCTGAGGCTATGACCCTTCCCACTGTACATGTCACGGAGGTTTTACTGGGGTCTGCTTCTGGTCTGTCCTCCCTTTGTGTGTTCCAGGAACGCTTCGTAATGCAAATCAAAGCACAGTAGGTGAAGACCCTGGGAGGTTCTACTTGAAAAGCATGCATCTGATATGAACTAAAAAGCAGTATATGCTTTGAGCAACTGTTAAATTGTCAGTTCCTTCCTCAGTGTTGGCTGGCTTGCTGCTCCTCTTCTGTCTGCTAAATGAACTACAAAATACCCCTGTAAAGTTTACTTTGTCACTGTCTTGCAAGTGGCACATAGGTCTTTCTGCAAAAGGTCACCAAGCATTTCTCATTTTCTGTTCATGGGATGCATAGTGAAGAAGTAACTGAGGGGTTGTTGAAACTTCATTTAAACTCCCCCTCCTGTGGAGTGGCAAGAAGGTGGGTTGCTTGGGTTTGGGTTTAGGGGGCAGTGATTTAGGTTATGCAGTGAGGCTGATGCAGAAGTTTTACGTAAAGGGCAAAGGAAGCATTTCACATGTCAGCATAGGAGAAAAAAAGCTTGGAGGACTCTAGCTGCCCGTGTATTAAGTGTTTGGGAGGGGGAACTGTGGGCAAGACAGGATAGATCCGATATATACAACTCAAATTCCATAAAATAGCTCAAAATGGAAAAGAAACCATAGTGATGATGTGCAGGTAAATAAATTCTTCTGTCAAGCTAATTTGATTTCTTGTGATACCTAAAATGAAGCACTTTTACTTGCTTTGGTAATTATTTGTTTCATCTTCGAACTGTTGCTTTACTTTGGAGGAGTGAAGTCTAGTGCCAAGTATTGATGCAGTGAGAATTTTGAGGGTGCTCCTGAGTTTTCTTAGCTGTCATGTCTATTAAAGTACAGTGAAGTTAAGGCATAGGTAGGAGTGAGTGTGTTTGTTGGCAGGGTTGGTTTTGTTGTTTCAAGGCTGATAGGAACGTGCCTGAATTGCAGGCATGCAGTTTGGACCCGAAGAGGTCTTTCCACTTAGGGTGGGGTAAGATGTATTAGGAATGGAATACTGTACTCTATGTTCACCATGGGAGCTTGGGAAGGCCAGGGCAAGAGCCCTGGTAATTAAGCATCTGCATCAGCTAGGATAAATAAGGAGTTCAGGAAAAAGGGTTCAGTTAGCTGGAATTTCTTTGAAAGCTTCCAGTAAAGAAAATACCCTAGATGCTAGGAATTAGTTTACTTAACCAAACCAGTTCTCTAAGAAGCTCTTAGAGATGTAATATCTGTTAATTATTAAAGGAGAAAGCAGGCACAGTGGTGAGGGAGAATAAATAATGACTTAGCTTGGTGCAGGAGACCAGGTGTGGTGATGAATAACTGCATCAATTCAGCTGCATAAACAGAGAGCAGAGGATGTATGATGAGAGTAATACTACCAACAAAGTCATAGGAGTAGTAAGATCATGGGAGTAGAGCAGCTGTAAATATTTGGCTGGTGTGGGATCTTTAAAGTGTCTGATTAATGTATGTTATCTATAGGTTATAGAAACTGCCAGGAAATGTGTGGTGGTACTATCAGAAATGTTGAACAGCTGGCTTCAGGAGGAAATTTGGCTGGATTTCAAGCATTTCTTCATATAGATGTATATATAAAATATCTAAAATAATATGTAAAATGTCTATATGTGAAGAAAGATATATTTTATATAGATATGTATGTAACCCAAATAAGACTTAAATGATATCTGCACAAGGTTTCTGGTTATTAGACTAGAGTCAGAGTAATTCAGAATAGAAGGGACCTCTGGGGGGGTAATTGGGTCCACGAAGGGAGGACAGCAGAACTATCTGGACTATTTTTGACTAGTTCAATAAAAATAACTCGTACAAAGAGTGATTAAGCCACAAGACCAGTCTAGGACTATTGCTATAGGGATGGCTTCATATGGAGTAAAATTCCCTTCTGTTGCAGGCAGTCCAGGCAGTTTTAGCCTAAAAACTCTGTAATGAAATTACATTGAGGCTGTACCTGAGCTTACAAACCTGCTGGAGAGAGGAAGTATTATATATATAATATTTTTGTTTCATTTATTAAACTCCTGCAGTCTGGCTGCAGTGGGTGTTTAGCATGGGAAGATCTATGATGGATTTTTATTCCTTGCAAGCAGTATTCGAGCAAAGAATTATGGTTTTGTTCAAAGTTTTTTGCCAGGTTTGATTAATGTTTCTATTTCCTCTACATTTCTTGATGCTTTAGCTATTGGAAGACAATCTGCAATAATATATATTCTAAAAATATGGTTGTAATAACTAGGAACAAACTTTTGGCCGCCCTTACGAGCAAAAGCAGTCAAATTCTTGCCAGCTGATGTGTAGAAGTGCGTTAGAAACCACAGTCTTGGTTACATATGATTGAGGTAACCAAGAATTGTAATGAATTCCTGAGCTTTAAAAATAGCTACTAGGAGGAAGTAATTTTATGGAAGGTCATTAAAGAAGTATTCTCTCATATCTAATAATTGGAATGAAAGTAAATGAGGTTTTACCAGAAAACAATCTGATTCTAGCTAAGAACACACAATTTGCTTTTACGGAGATTAGCTTTATTTCTGGATTTGTTTTGACAGCTGGAAGCAGTAACCTATAAAGGCACTGGAAATATGTCCTGCACAGAATAAACTCTTTTCTGCACGTTCAAAAAATAATTTAGTGGAGCAAAGCGATCTTTTTTGATATTGCCAAACCCCAGCCCACTGTACAGCTCTTCAAATGCTGAAATAAATATTTTCAGGTTACAGTAAAAGGGAAGCAAGGAATGCTGCTGTGGCTGTGGGAAGAACAGTTCAGGGAAGGATGCTGTATGGGTCTTGACTGATTGCATCCTGGGCCGCCACCTCAGCAAAGCAGTAGTAGAATAAGGAGAGGTGCAGGCGAATTCCTTCCTCTTACTGCTCTTCCGTCTAGATCAGAATATAAATCTTTGCTGTTGAAACTTTGCACTCTTTGTTATTTTGTACTTCTGTGTTTTACTGGAGAGTAATTTTACCAACTTCTGAAAGGAATTCTTCATCCTTTGGGAAGCTAGGTTTCATTTTCTTTTTCTTGCTGTGTGCTTCCTGGCTGGCATCTAGCAGTCCTACAGATGACTAGGTAAGCATCAAGTATTATGTATTGTTAACTGCAGAGTGCAAGAGCATAAATTCTGTTGTCAATAGAATAGGTTGATTTAGGTTTTTTAAGGTGGGATTTCTGTTGAGGTAACAGCATAAGCCCAGAATAGGAGAGCAATGGTTCACTTACCATTGCTGAAGAAAGATTTTTCACATAGATTAGGAACTTGGAGTGTGTAGTCATGCTTTTATCTATCTATAGGTATCTTCTACATATCATTTATTAAGGACAGAATAGCAGTTGAGAATGCTGAATGAGCAGGCAGCTAGTAGCTATCAGTTGGCCAGAAACACTTTCTGTCACTGAAAACACTGCTTTAAAGTATTGCTGATGTACAGAATGTGAATGAATGCATTGTACATGCAGTTAGGCTTTTTCGAGAGTCTGTCACTTCACCCCTTCCCCCAAAAGATCTTTAGTTCCATTCTCTCAGTATTGTTACCATTTATCTTAAATACTTGGTAAAATGTGACTGTTGACTAGAGTTTATATCTATAGTAAAGATTAATTTTTGATCAGTTACTGTTAGTATTGCATTTTCTTATTTAACAGTTCAGAAACATCATATTTAGCTTCGTATACTGAGGTAGTTATGTCAATGAGCATCACTTAAATTTGGAGGCGTAAGTTTAATATCTGTTTCAAACACGATATATTCTCCATGGAAGCGAGCACGTTCACTCTCCATGTAACTTGATTTCATCATCATGTATGTTACCAACCTTGCATGCTGTTTTTAACCTTGAACTGCTTTGTATGCAAATACTGTTTCCACTTCAAATGTGAAATGTGTCTTTATATGAAAAAGGCAAAAAATCAACAATGCTGCTGAAAATACCTAAATTGCAGTTGATTTTGGTATTTGTATGATTTAGCAGTGTAGAATTACCTCACATTTAATTAACTTGCAATGCTCTTGTTCAAATGGTATTAAAGAATGTTGAGTCAAAGGGCATTTTTTGTGGACGTTAAAGAGTTTGTTGAGAAGGGCAAACTGCATGATGAGCACACGTTTATTCATTATGATTTTATTCTGGCATTGCAGACTAACAGACTGCCCACATAGTTTTGCTCTTTTAGCTCCCCAAATTGTCTGTCCTCTTGCAAAAATACACAATTCTTCATACCATTCTCTGGGTAAATTGTAATATGCACATGTCAGTCTCTAAGTGTAACATTGTACACAAATAGGTAGCTTAAGCTATGGGTTTCTTGGTAGTTGATGTAGATTAATAATGTTTTAATAATTAGAAGAATGGGAAAATTAGGAGTGTTTTGGCATGGTTCAGCATCTTTGGAGTTGCAGGTTGCAGGTCTCCAGTCCGCATCTAATGGTTTTGATCTTTTCCATCCTCATTGCTATGTACCATATCTGTGGTTTTACCTCTCTCTCCCCCTCCCCTGCCCCCAATTCTGACATAATATAGTGTCTGTAATAATACTATAGATTAACTTTTTTTCTTAGCTTTACTCAATTCCAGAGGTTATAAAAGCAACCCGTATTTTCTTTGAGTTAACGCATCTCTCTTGTTCTCATGAGCTATGGTGGGAGTTAAGTGACTGTATAATGAACTGGGAGCAAGTTAACCGTTAAGTTTGTGATGTTATATCCTTAAGCTTTGCTAGAAGAGATTTAAGGGATTTCGTGTTTTGTATTTTTTGTTTTACTATAAGGTATTTGGCATTCGTCACGCTGCACATTTCAAATAAAATATTTAAAACCAGCAATTTAAAAGAGAAATGTCAGACTTAGAATACTTAGTACTGAATGTGCCATTTATGAACAAATCGAAGAAACAAACATCTCCTGGTTCAGAACTGATGCAGATTGCATCCCTGTAATATGTAGAAAGGTATTTTTGATCTTATTAATATTTCCTGCTTTTAAGTAAACAAGACCTACTTAAGGGCATACATGTGCTTTGACAGGGTTCTGCCTCAAACACCGTGTTCAGTATGACTTATCTTCTTAAAATGTATTTATTTCTCAAGCGTTCTATGGTATTGACGAATTCTTGGTTCATTTTAAATCAAATGAGTTCCAAGTTATTTGGGGAAGGAAATTGGTCGCAGGCCCAAGCAAACTCTGTTTCTGGCGGGAAAGGGAAATCAATGTTTTGAAACCTGTGGGGTGTTTTTCTTATATTTCACCAACTATCAATAAGATCTGTTACTAATTTAAAAATAATAGAGCATAAACCCGGGGTACAGGAGGTTTTGTCATGAGTGCTGATGTTAAAGAAGAAGTTTTCAGGTTTGACATAATTTCCTGTTCATTCTTCCATTTACCTTATGGTAGGGAGGTGAGGAATTGGTATATGTTACTTCCTTGAGCCAGAAAATGTTTGGAAATAAACTTTCAAACAGTCAAAATGATTGAACTTTAACTGCGATTATGGGCAGTGTCCTATTCCTTCTGTAAATTTTATTGTTGCTTATATTTTTGACTCCTCCTGCACTCTTTCTAGAAGAGTATTTTTCTTTTGGCACTTCTGAATGCTTTGGTGTTGGTGTTTTGGGGTTGGTGTCTGGAGAGCTCCTATGTTCTGCTACCTCCACAAATCATGGGGGGAGGTAAATTTTGGGAGAGATTTGTGCCAAAGTTGTGACTAAGCCTCATAGTAATGCGCAATCCCAGTCTCAGAACGTTTAACAGGAATCTTTGTGGCATAATTAAGTGGGTTTTATTCGTTTGCTTTTTTGGACATCTATTACAGTAAAGTTTTTTCATAGTCTAGAAATGGAGGATATCCAGCTCTTTGTCTAAATAGTTATAGCAGTTCTGGTTTTTTGTCATTCAGGTATCTAACTGTATGGGGAGGGGAAAATCCTACTTTTTGTTAGGCAGTTATGATCACATCAATTACATGGACAGAAGGCTGTAACACGAAGGTCCCTTCCAAGCCGAACCTTGCTATAATTCTAGGAAAACTTTGGCTTTTCATGAAATATTTATAGAAGCTGTGTTATAAAGCTGGATAGAATGGTGATTCCGATTTACAGCTAAAGTTCAGTGTCTAAATCATTCTTCAGTTATAGTGGGAAGTGATCTTTGTGTTGGGGGTGGTGGGGGGAATAATCTAAACTATTTTTCAAGCACAGATCAAACAGAGGTGGGTATTGATTTCCATTGCAAAGTGAACTGTCAGTGTTTGACTTAGTTGGTGTGAAGATCTTTTTCGGTTTAATAGTTGTGGCAATTTTTGTAAGTGATGAGCAGTACCAGTATGAAAATCTGGCTCCTAGGTGTGCTGTTGTCTTGGTGTTACTAATTAGATGTGACATTGAGCTGCTGTTTCACTGCCTGGCAGCAACTTGTGCCCTATAACCATAAACAAATTGATGTGATGTGATGCGTTCAACAAAATAACCAGAAATAGATGTATGGTTGTGGAAATCTTCACTGGTTATATGGTTGTGTGTGTATACTGCAGTGTTTTGTCCAGAAGTTAATTGAAAACAACTGGGTGTGGTTTGGCTGCCTTTCTATGTAGAGGAAGATTATTACACACAAAACCTTGGCTGCCTTACAGCAATTATTTGGAATAAATGAGATATAAATCCTCATCTCTTCTGGCCTTGGTAATGTAGAATTTCAGAAGGGATCTTCTGGTTTTACGAGGCAAAGGGTGGGGTTGGGGGGTTGTGTGCAACAGGAACTTTGTTTTGATACAGTTGAATCTTCTATTTCATCTTTGAAGAGCTGTTAGGATGATGAATCTTTTTAAGCTGTTGCTTTTGTTCCTTTGGGTTTAGGTAGTTCTGTGGGAATGCAGGAGTCTGAGAACTGATTGGGTCACACAAAGTATTATTCAGGCTTGTGCTTTTCTTGAATAGCCATCTAGCCATTAATATTGTTGAGAAATGTAACAGTTGTCAAGAAGTTTATGCAGTGCAGAAATAACAAATTGCATTCACTTAACTCCTATGATATTTCAAATTGTATAATTACATTGTTTCTAGGTACATGTGAGTTCCCTTTTGCTTTGACTGTCTTACCAGTAAGAGTGTAATTTGTATTACCCAGAATTGTAATGCTTTGGTTGTAAAGTATAGGTGTTTTACATATTTTCTGCAGATGCTTGTATAAATAACTGCTTAAATATGCTGCATCTTTAATAAGTCAGATGACATTGCTTAATTTCCTCAATTTTGGTGCAAAGCTTAAGCTGGTGATCCTGTTAAAGCTGAGGCGAGTGTAAAGGTTCAACCAAGCTGCAGGGCTGGGGGGAGCTGAGGCCAATGCTGTGCCTGTGGCTCTGATCTCCCTTGGGACTCTCACTGCCCCTGTGAGCATCAAGCTCTTAGAGGGTAACTGCAGCAGGGCTTCTGCTCCCATCCCAGGTCCAGGGCTTTATCTGAAGTTTCCTGGGCAAGGAGTATTTATGAAGCTGCCGCTCATTGCAGAAGATGCAGTGTACTCCAGATGTAACTCTGCCATTACTGTTGCTGCTGCTCTAAAGAAAACACTTAGGCTCCAGAGTAAAATCAGCCTCTAACTAATGGACTTTTTCTTTCCATCAACATTTTTCCATCAGAAATGAAACTTTTAAGCCCTTTCAAATGTGACTTCTAAGTCCATTAGTGAGATCTAAGAGTTACGATTTATATGCATTAGAAAGTAGTAGTATGTATTTTATTTCCATAGAAACTAGCATCTGTGGTGCATGTTACTGTAGCTACAGTGGATAATAACTTTTCTTAGCAATACCTATGTCAGTAAGCAGGTAGGCAGTGCTGCTGGGTGTGATTGTCAAAATTGCCAAGCAATTTCTCTGTGGGGAGAAGAAAACTCTTCACCATGAATATTATTTCTGTCATAGAGAACTTGTACTTGATAGTCTGTTATTTTTAATTTATTACATGAAGGCTAATAGCACAGGTTTATCACTGTTAATTAGGTGCTTCCAAGGGAAATATGAGTCATTGCTAGCTGGTTTAGAGGCTTTGCTTTTAATGTATGCATTTGAATGTTTTCCGATTTATTTGCTTCCATCTCAGAGATGAGCAAACGCCTGGGTTGTCCTTTTTCTTGCGTGCATGAATTCCTGTGTTGTCATTAATCTTTTGTCTGTAATTTGCATTGCAGCAATTCATAACAGATTTTTACAAAGAAAACCATTAACTAGGTAAACTTTTTATTGGTTTGGTGCCACACATGGTATTATTAATGAACTTAATCTGCTTTTGCTTAGTATCCAGTCTCAGTAACCTTAGTTCAGTATTTCCTATTAAACTACCCAAGTGTTTTAGGAAATATTTATGTGATGACTGAGTCACGCTTAAGCAATATTAAAGGAAGTCTTTTTTTCTGTCAAAGACATAAATAGTGAGATAAGATTTTTTTGAGAGGGGAAAAAAATCAATTTTTTTCAATTTTTTCAGGGACAAAGGAAATCATCACAGTTGGGTTTAATAAAGGGTAAAAGGATGTCAGTAAGAGCACTTAGAGAAGAGCTATGTTGCTGCTTGTACTGAATTGCTCTCTGTAGAAGAGCTCCACATAAAGCATTTTACCTGCTTCTGACACTTCCAAGTGCAGGTTTTCTGCTGCTGTAACTCCCCCATTCAACTCCTGTAATTGCTGTTAAGTAAGAATGCTGCAGCAATTCATCATAATTATTGAACAGTTTACTTTTTGCTTGTCACATAACCTGTTTCACCATACAGTCAGAAGGTACACTTGTTTTATTAGTAGCTTAGTCAGAGTACCAGCAACACATCGGAAGTACGGACAGAAATAAGATGTAGCCCAGTATTTTGTTCAGTAACTAGCCCGGTCTGGATTTTGCTGCTGTCAAATGTTGGTGGTGCTCATCAGGCAGACATGCAGATGCTTAACTTCACCACGGATTGTCACATTTCTTTTGGGCAAACAGCTCATGATGGTGAAGTTAGACATGTGTGTAACATTTGCAGTATTACGGCCTTAATGAATGACTACTTAAGTATGATCTTGGTTCAAATTACCATTATATTTTGTAACTTTTTTTGTTTTATAAGATATATAGAACAGAGAATAAATCTTGCTATATGAGATGACAAAAAATAAATATGCTTCCTCAGAAAAGCAAACTTCAACCTTCATCGGAGATAGTTGTGTCTCCGTGTGCGCTGACCACAGTTCACACAGCTGGAAAAATTAACAGCAAAAAGTCTTAGCATCCTACTTCTATTTTTTTTCACTGGTTTATTGTCATTAAAAATCTGTTGTTCCTAATATTCTACAAAAGGCAAAGCTGGACTTTTCCAGACATTGCTAAGAAGGAAGAGGCAGCGAGTCCGCTGCTTCTGAGCCCAGTTCCTCTCTGTGACACATTTGCTGTACAGACTTTTTCATTGTAATTCTACTTGATTGCTTAAATGGAAAAAGTGTGTCACACTTAAATTGTCTTTTTAATTATTTTTTATTATTATTATTCTTAATTTGAGTGGCTGAAATGTGACCTACCCATTCATGGAAAATTCCTTCCCTTTAAAACTGCATCCAGTGTAGCTTGGAGAAAATTGTTTTGCTTAAAGATACTTGGAAAGCATAAGGAGTGATTAAAACCAGTGGCAAATAGTTAAAAAATCTTAGACAGTCAAAGCAACTGAAGGTAGGTCCATCCTGCAGTACAGCATTTGATATACTTGTAGTAACTCAGCAGTAACAATTTATCTCTACCAAGATTTAGTGCTGTCTTAACATCAAACCTTAGAAAGGGCTAGTCCATCTTGTGATGACTACTTTGTGATGCCAGAATACAAACTGCCAGCTTTAAAGTCATCACATGCATACCAATGTTTTAGTCACAGGAGAGGGTAAGGGCTGATTGCTTACTGGCCGCTTCCAGATGGCAGTAAACGTAACAAGTCTTTTGAAGGCAAAAGTGTTTCATGTGTGCCTTTGGGAGGGGTTTGGGGTTGTTTGGTTTTGTTTTTTAGTGTTCTTAGCAAAGGTAAGAAGAAATAGGAAAGTGGTGTGTGAGTCATGTGCAGAGTGGGAGGACAGTAACCACAGTATTTTCCTGGAGCAGAGTTTTTTCGTGGCTTAATAGCGCTCGACCTTTTAAAGAGCTTTAGGCCTCCAGTGTTTCTTCTCGCTGAATGCTTTATTTTCTAGCATTTGAATTTAAACTGTACCTTTTGGAACGGCTGTGTCATTTGTCTGCTTTAATCAGTGGTCAGAGCTCCCTTGGGGAAGCCTGTGGCAGTCACACGGAACTTGCAGAGGCGCTCGTTTGTGGTGGTGGGTGAACGCCCGACTCAATCCATTCTATTAGAAATGGGTAATTTTCTGAAATTCCTTTCAAGGAAACATGAAGAGTCCACAAGCAAACGATTTTAGTGTCTGTTCAGTGACACACAGAAAGGCACAAAGGTGTCCCCAGTCCCATAAAGCAGTGTACAATACAGAGATCAGTAGTGCCATTGGTGCATCACTTTCCAGTTAATAATCAGTGTTTTGGTTATGTATAGTCCAATCTGCAAGCATTTTCAGCTGATATGATATAGAACACAAATACATATATCTATAAATAAATGCAGTAATTGCAAAAATGGACAGTACTAAATAAAACTACACAAGTTGAAGTACGTAACTTCTGGAATTGTGAATATTTGTACTAGAAAAATGGTGTGAATATTAATTCACAAGATGATCTTGAGAGTTGGCTGATTGCTTTACTGATGAAGACTTCTCAAGACAGAATGTGTTGTTTGGAGGTTTCTGGTGTTAAAGATCACTGTAGAAAGAGTGACTTCTGGTGGGTAATAGGGCAAGTGGATGGCTGCTGAGGGCTGCTAGGGAAAAGCCTTAACTAGAGTTATAGGGTTTCAGAGCGGGGTATGAGCAGCAGTGGAGGAAAGCCAAACAGCAGGTAAAGCAAAAAGCAAGTAATTAAAACTATCTAAACTTAGAAGGATCAGCCTGGTCCAGAAACACACTGCAAACACTGCAGTGAACATTGGCTAGAGACGTGGATGTTTTAACCCTCAGTCTAAGTGGTGTAGGATGGAATAAGAGAATGCAGTTATGCACTTAAATAAAATCTGTACTATCCCTCTGGAAACAGATTTTTTTGACAATACATTCATGTTTTCCTGTTCACTGTAATTCTCTCATGTTTGCCATGGAAGTTTTGTGGTATCTACTTACAATAAAACCTCATTCTGCAGCTATTGGTGTTTCCAAAGTTATTCTGGTTTCACATGGTTTTTAATCATTTTATCAAATTTATTCTTCTTTTTCTAAGCCAAATGGGCAGAAGAATCTCTTCTTGGCAGTTGCTCAGCTGTGTACTGTAAAATGAATTCTGCAAGAACGATAATTTGGTCATTTGGATCTTCAGGATTCCTGTTTGACAAATTATTTTTTTCAGAAGCAGCAGAAATTTTCCTTTGAATTTTTTATTGATTTTTTCCTTAATATGTATGTCAAAATATTTAAATATATTTGTAAATTACTTTGAAATAACAAACAACCTCCCCCGTCCCATTCTAGTATATCTAGGAAAGATACCTGTTCACTCAGTAGATGCGTTTAATACCTTTTGGCAAAATATTAAGAGGTAGAGGGGGTGGGAAAGGACACAAATCAACTTGTTTGAAAGTATTTCAATCAGTGTAAACCTGGGAATGAGGGGAAAAATGCATGAAAATTTTCTACCAAGCATAATATTAAAGATCTCTGTTTCTTTGCTATGAAGGAAGCATCACGTAGCAATGTCAATTGCTGTTACAAAAGTCTTGATACAGGCTTTGGAACAGTAACAACTTCAGGTTTTGGATCTGTATCATCAGTTACAGAAACAATAAAAGTCAGGTGTTTATTTAGGCGATCTCAGGGAGCACTGTGCAAATGGTTTGGAAAAATAATCCACAAATGAGTAAACTGATTTCCAAGTTTGTAAATGTGTTTCCTTGTACATATTGGTTTGTTAGAATACAGCACTGCCTTTAGCTGCAATGTATACGGATGTTTCAAGCATCCGGTATGTAACCTTTTGCATTAATTACCTTTAGCATTTTCTTAATAGAGGTTTGTAGAATAGAATCACATGTAATTAATCAATAAATTGTAACTAATGCCTGTTCCTATTGGGGAGGAAATTAAATGTTAAAAAGTCAATTTTCTATGAAGAGAAAATAATAAAATAATTTTATACAGAAATTATTTCTTTTCATTTTGTCATCTTGTATAATTCTAGTTATTCTGTTAATACAGGGTTTTATTTTACTTTATTTTTTATAATCTTCTGTCAGCATGTTTTCACATGTCTGAACCTATTAGAGGAAATAGAAAGTAAATATAGAAAAGACATATGCCTCTGTTCAATTTTAGATACTCAGTTCCTGGGGTTGTTCTTCTTGAGTCTGTGTCTAGTTTTGCTGTGCATTTGAATGCATCCTTACCACAGGGTTGCTTAGGAAGCCAAGTCTATATAGCAAGTTTATGAAACAAATCTTTAATGGATTTCTGTGCAACTGTGAGAGTGCATGTGTGTGTGTCAGTGCATGTATATATGTGTAAGACATAACAGTTTATAATTGGTAATCAGTACATACGTTGTTGAGCACTGAACTACTTAAGCATCCCCAGAAGAAAGCTGCTCTCAGATGCTCAGGAAACTTCCTGCTCTTTCTGTTGCTGGGAGTTTTCAGCCTGCAAAATGGAAGCGTTTCCGTCATCATGAACTTTTTTGGTCAAGGCTCACATCAGACACTGACTATCTGAGATTGTTTTCATGGCGGTTTCCCCTGAAAACTTCAGGGGTTGTCCTCCTGCAGGGAAGGGAGCGGGAGCAAAGGCTGGGAAAGGCTTGTGTTACTCTGGCCCTGTAGTTTTGGGCTTTGAGCCTGTGTCCAAAAGAATAGAAACATCTACTCCTTCTCTAATACATAGATGGAAATCTGCTCGGAACATTATGAATTCTTTTTTTCCTGTAAGTCTCTTATTACTAAGGAGTCTGTCACGAGGTTGGTGATACCTGGTTCCTTTCACTGTCTCTGACCCATGTAAATAATCTAGCAGTCGCTTCACTGTGCAGGTCATATATAATGACTGCATCCAATAATAGGCTTGAAAAAAGCAATAATGTTGAAGTCCATATTTTAAAGATACGTGCCAAAACCTCTTTTTGAGCGTACAAGTGTCTGAGTCTTCAGACTAGAGGAACTGCTTCCTACTTTTTGTACTTTTATGTTTTCTTTTTCTTTTTTTCTTACATGAAATATTCCTTCCTTTCCTCTCAGCAGGCAGGGTTCTATAGGAGAATGTAATACTTTGCAGGCATATTCATAGGCATTATCTCTTCTTTTTCCCCAAAGCACACTAGACCGTACCTTACAAGAATTCCCAAGATCCACACTAGTAACTGACAGGTTGGAAAAAAATAAAGCTTTTATCTACAGTACAGCAGTGACATGGTGTCAATTTGTGATACATAGAGCGTGTTGCATACCACCAATGGGGAATAAGAAATATTTGTAAAAATGTTATTGTTTAGTTAATGTGAAATCAATGAAATAATGTTTTTTACATGCTTGGGGGATCAAGCTTCTCTGAACTTCTGTTCAGAAGAATGCAACATGCTTACTAAATTCTAATAAAGCTTTATTAATACTTACAAATAGCAAACACAGAATATTTGTAATACTTACAAATAGCAAACACAGAATATTAATTACAGAGTAAAATTAAGCTTTCCAAAAAACAATTTCCTTTTTAGTTCCTGAAAATAAGTAATTTGATTTAAAAGCAGAAATCTTATGTTCTGGTTATGATGCTGTGGCTTAATTTTGTGACTTCTTATTTTTGTATGCACCTAGTAGTTTCTAAAGTTTAGCTGTATGATGTTACCCTACTTTTAAGAGGTGGTACATACTTTTCCAGATGCTATAATCCTCATATTTATTAATGGACATTATTTATTACGTCTTTTCTTAGAAAGTGCTATATTTCGTATTCACTTACACATTACTTATGATACTACTGTATTACTGGTGACATTCATGCCACTGTATTCAAAAAATAGCCTAACTTCATAGGTAGGTGTTAAGCAAGTAGTAAATGGCATTACATTTGTGTGTTGCCTGTAACAGGGATGTTTGTCATCCCTTTACTTTTACAAATTCTTTCAGAGTGACGACTTAAGCATTTCAAAATTAAAGTTGCCTCCTCTGTTGATGCTCACGCAGTTTCTTGGCCATTTAAATGGTATTAGCAAGTTATAAACTTCTGAGTGATCACTGTAGCTGTGGAATTCAGGATCAGTATGTTAAAAAAGGTTGGAAAAACTGATTTTTTTCACTGATATCTGCTAAGCTTTCAAGACAACAAGGCTGAGGTAAGGAAGAGCTGTGAGCCGCGACGTAATTTTCTGCTGCACTGTGTTTCCAGAGCATACTTCCAGTATTGAACTGAAAGCAGTCGTGGGGTTATACTCTGCAGTGGCTTATGCACTGATGCATACAAATGAACTAAAGCCTGTACTGTGAAATCGATGCTTATAGACTTTGTCCTGTAGAGTCAGACGTTCGTTGCCCCACATCAAAAGGTTTTATTAATTTTAAAGTGAATGGACATCTTGTGTCCTCTTCTTGGGTGTTTTCTTCAATAATAAAACACTAAGGAAATTACTTCTTTTCATTTTTCCCCAGGACAGTCATTCCTGTTCTGTTGCACAGGGATTTCATCTCTTGTCTGAGATTGGTTACCTATATAAAAATGCTATGTTTTCCAAGTTCTGTGACACAGTTTAACTCTTTCAATGTAAATTACTCTGAAGGTATGGCTGTCATTGACAAGCAAGTAGCATTGTCTGCTGTCTTGCTCCTTATGTAAGTAACTACTAAGATCTGCAGGAACAGAGCTATTAATTAGATCAAAATAAAACAGTCTTGCTTTAATATGGTAAAAAAATTCCCTTTTTCGTAGGCACAGCTTTTAGTTCCCCTTGCAGCAAGCTTCCTTGATAATAAATGTCCTTTCATTATCAGCAATTTTCTTCTAACCTCTGTGTCTTTTATGTGATTTTTGCCCTTCTGTTGTTTCCGTGCAGAAACATCAGTAGATCTTTGGTTCTCCATGTGTATTATCAGGTTTTGATTTGAGGTAGAGGCAAAAGGGCATACAAAGGAGCTGTACTGGGTGTGCAGAGATGCTTGTTGGGGTGGGTAGTGTTGGAGAGCTTGAAACTGCATTTACCTGCGCTGCAGCTAGCATCTGAGATATTGTGGTATTACTTGGTGAACCTTTGAGTTGCCAGAAAATAAAATCATCTGGTTTGGGTTGATAAATAAAACCAGTTTACTTCGTGAGAAAGCTTGTGACTGTGCCAGAGTTAATAAAAAGTTAAGATGAACTTTGCTTGCGATGTTCAAAGGGCCTCTCCTTCCAAAAACAGCTTTCCATCAGATACTGCTGGAATATTGGAAGTCTCCTTGCCATCAGTGAGTCATACGCGTTGTAATCTGCGGTCGGTGTCCCTGCATGGGAGCCAAATGTTCAGAGGTACCTTAGTATCTTTGGTCCCAGCTGTCCCTTCGTGCTTTTATGTGGTCTCACCCTGCGGGAGGAGGGAAGGGTGAAATACTGGGAATCACCTCAGAGGTTTCTAGTCTTTCACAATAGAGAATATTTTCACTGTTAAGTCATGCCCTATTGAGATCTGCTCAAAGAAGTCCTTGGATTCAGAGGAAGCTCAAGAGGATGAGGGTCCCTACTGACAAACTCTGTAAGAAAGAGCTTTTGGTAATGTTTCTTTTTGTTCTTTTTACTTCTAATTAAACCCTTTCCCTGTGTCTGCTCATCACACAGTTTGCCATGACTGCAAGTAATAGCAGTGGCTGGAGGTCATTGCTGCCTTTCTTCAGCATGCAAGATACCCCAGTACCAGCTCTTGTTTTCCTGATGACATGCACTTGCAAACAAGGCTTGCTGCTTGCTGAAGGAAGGGTGTTTAGAAATCCTATCACTTCTTTGTGCCACTCTTTGGATGACCGAGAAAATAGACTGTAAAAGAAAGTAGATTTGCACAAGGTAACTCCTGTAAAAGTGTTATAATGGCCACCTTCCTTCAGGACTTGTACGTTTTTCTGATCTACTCAGTGATTGATTGCACAAGAGTTAAATCATGTTACAGACAATCTTACAGCAATGTTTCCTTTGCAGTGATGCACAGCTAGCAGACTGTCCATCTTGGATGAGCCTGGACTTTAAAACGTCTTGTCTTGTTAATTAAGTCCAGCTCTGGGCATTATGATCCAGAACTAATGCAGGATTTCAGAAGGAACTATCATCAAAATAGATGTGTCCCTAAAGGCGTGTAACTATATGGCCAGAATAGCTTAGTGTTAAGAGGAAAACCACCCTGTTAGGTTTTTTTTATTCCCCTCAATTGTTCTATCTAGGCATCCATTTCTTTCCTGAAATTCTCTCGGCAAAGGGCTTCATACCTTTGTTAGTAAATCAACAGAAATTAAGGGAAAAAAAGTTGTTACAGTTTGTTTTTCAGTCCTTTGTAATATTCATGTTTATCAGCATTACTTAAGTGGGAGTTTACTGTCTGTTCCTTCATTGTGATACTTCTGTCACCTATTCAAACACAAGGGTTTGGAAACGTTTTTCTACCCTTAATCGTTTAGAGTAAGATTTTTCAAAGGAACCATCATAGGACAATGGAGATTTGAGTACTTGGACTCGGTGGCAAAGCTGAGAAATAATGGTCTCCTCATTGTTTGATAACAGTATACAGTGCTTTATGGAATAGGGGAATGATTTTTAGAAGGAGGCTTTTTTGTTGCATGTTTCTGTGCCGCCACAGCAAATTCATGTCATCTGTGGTTTTGACAGTTAAAGTGTTAAGCTAGTGTTGTTTTGAAATTGCAGTAATTGTTCATATTGTTTCCATACAGCACATGCAACAGTTGTGAATTGCTGACTTAAAGCTGAAATATATATAAAGGTCTAAAGCAGAAGAGATTTGATTTTTTTCCCCTTAAGTTTCACTTTTCTTGCAGAGGTATTTCTCATGGTTTTTTGTTTCTTAAGGGGGTTTTATTTACTTTTTTATTCATTTTATTATGGGAACTGCCGTACAGCCAAGGAGAGAGTCATGTCCTGAAGTAATCCACTTCATCTGTGGAAAGCCATTGTACAAAACGAACAAATGAAGCAAACGAACACATCCTCAAAAAAGGAGAATCAACTCCAGCCTGTTCAAACATCAGCAGTTAAATAGCGACAGTGTAAATGCAGAAGGATGGAGGGGAAGGCTGTCTACCTAAACTCAGTAAATTGAAACCAAATAGAACATTTCCTGTGGAGGTTTTCTACAAACAGTATCTGTGTCTCTGTTCTTGGGAATCAGAAAAGCAAATTAAACTTCTATCCGTGGGGCTGAAACAGACTATGAGTTCCCCTTTCAAATAGACAGAATATACATTGGTGGAATGGTAGCAAACAGTCATTTGAAGAGTCCTGAAAGAAGGTGCTTTGGGTACTAGGGGTAAAATATGTCCTAAATTTCATTACGGGCAGTTTTTAGTAAGCAGAATGTTGCCAGAGTCACACATCGAGGTGTGTAAACAATTGACCACTGCCTAGGTATATATTCTTCAGTAGGGACTTCCAAATTGTAAGAGATCGGTGCATGAGTGTGTGATGAAACTGTACTACAGAGATTGCGCCTCAGTCATTTGTATGGGTTAGTTTTTCTTTTTAAAAGAGTAAGATATTTCAGATTATAGAGTTAAAATTTATCTTGCATTTATCTTGCAAGATAAAAGAGGAAAGGGTTCTGAGCCTTTAAAGAAACTTCAAGGTTATTGTTAATTTAAATTTGTTCTAAATATGCTTTAACAATGTGTAAGTGCATAATAATTCTCTCATTCCAAGCACCTTTTTGGATTGACTACTAAAGAGCTACTCGTAAATTGGCTTTATAACACCAATGTGGTATGTTCAAAGGGATGGACTGTACAGTGTTCCTTTTAATAGAGCTAATTCCCGATAAAATGGATGATTAGGTTGTGTAGCTTTTTTAGGACTGTGGCTTTTTTGGAAGACAAGAGATGCTTACAAGGCTGTTTTTACAAGGGCATATAGGGATGGGGCAGGGGGGAATGGTTGTAAACTGACAGAGGGGAGATTTAGATTAGATATTAAGAGGAAATCCTTCCCTGAGAGGATGGTGAGGCGCTGCTACAGGTTGCCCAGAGAAGCTGTGGCTCCCCAATCCCTGGCAGTGATCAAGGCCAGGTTGGACAGGGCTTGGAGCAACCTGATCTAGTGGATGTGTCCCTGCCCTTGGCAGGGGGTTGGAACTAGATGAGCTTTAAGGTCTTTTCCCACCCAGATCATTCTATGATTCTATGTATTGTGTTTCCTGCTGATTTGTATTTGCATGGGTTAGTTCTGTGGTGTTATTAATTGTGTATAAACTATTTCTCCGAAGATGTAAATTGGATTGGATAATCCATTATATGAGAATCTGTTTAATAAAGTCAGTGCATGTCCTAATGTAATTTTTTAATAGTATCAGTTATGTAATTTTATGTAAACAATTGTTAGTAACCATGAATCCTTGCAGACAACTTAGTCGACATAACAACTTCTTTTTCTCTAGGCAGAACTAGTGAAAGGGACTCTGCAAAGTATTGGACTTACACTCCGCTTTGTGCAGTCCAAGGATGATGATACAGGGCACGTTGTCATTGAAACCGTGACTCCAAACTCACCTGCTGCAGCTGCTGATCTACAGAGGGGAGACAGACTTCTAGCCATTGGCAGTGAGTAATGTCAGCTTTCAAAATAAGGGTTGTCTTGTAAACTGGGAGGATATGTCTGCATACAGTTCAGTGAGACTGCCTTTCTCAACAGTTACAGTTATGCCTGGCACTCGTAACAATTATGGCCGCTCAAAGTTATCTTTCATTTGATTCATTTTCTTCCATTTATTTACTTTTTACTACATGAAAGTCAAAATAAAGCTGTGTAAACATACCTTTACTGTTCTAATAGAGATGCTTTGAGGTTCTCTACTTAGCTTTCTTCCAGCAGTGTTATAAAATGTGCTTAGCTAAAACAAAACCATGACATTTTACATCCTAGGCCTGCAAGCTCAGCTTTGAACCTAAAGGTAGTAGAGTATGGAACAAACAGTACAAACACATTTTTGACTAGCACAGTAATTGTCTGAAATTGTCAAAGCTACCCAAGCAGATCTGCTGAGTATTTGCTAGTATTTTTATGCTTTTAGTATCAATTGTTGGACATGAAGGGGCCTAAGTATTATTTAGAAATCTACTCTGAAGTTCTATTTGAAGACTTTGGCCAAACTGTAAATTGCAGATAAGTGCTGCCTTGAGGCAAAAAGATACTCTCAACTGTTGCAGGGAGTGCTCCAGGGGTTGTGGGGTTCTGTTGGCTTTGGAGGTTTTTTGTTATTTTTTAAAGAAAGATTCTGTTAAAATCCCTGGGCATTATGAAGTAGATTGATACTATTTTGTATTTTGCAATTTCAAATTAGGTCATCTCCAGATATTGCTTGAATACTTCTGGTTTATATGGACCCTGTCACCAACAGAGAACTAGATCATAGTCATAAACCATAATCAAAACCTGGAAATGTTACTACTTTAAACTGGAGAACTGGGGGGGATCTACAGAACATGGCAGTGGGTTGCCAAACAAATAAACCATTAACAAGAGCAGTGGCTAATCCACTTAGTGGAAGGAGCGGATAGAAACCCTGTTTATGATCATTGAGAAATAATGCAGTGTTTTCTACTGGATGTTGCGGGACTAAATAAAATGTTAATGGTCGTTGGCAGAGAAAGAAATGCAGAACGAACTGTGTAATGGTGAGCTATATATAGTATCCCAGGTATCTCTGCATGCGACAGCATGCAGATTTCTTCTCCAGATGTTAACTGTATAAATCAGAGGTGAAGTAATTTTATATTTGGTTCTGCTAAGTCATTATTATTTGGTGCTATGGAAGAGTTAGTGTGAAGATAGGTGAAGATAGAACTTCATACACTGATAATTTGAACTTCTTTAACTCCCTGCTAGCACAATTGCATTATTTTTTTTATATTTCTTTTTTATGTGAGAGGTTTTATAGATCAGAGCTTAAGCACTACAATGAGTTATTGTGATTAGGTACTGCCTAAATCCCCATTGTGTTGCTCCAATGATTTAAAATGGCTTTGAGTTGCTTCAAACAGGCAGTTGATGATTGTTCTAGAACAAGGGAAAAGTTAGTTTTACATGACTGCCAGCATGACTTTATTTGCACTGTCTGCTCAGTAAGAAATCTTAGCTTGCATGTAATTTCCTGTATCTTACCATAGGCTGGAGATACTGTCAAATGGCTCTGGGAGTTCTCATGAGGAAAATGATTCAGTTCACTCTTCTGCATTACTGCGAATGTAACATCATGCCTATATTGTGTTAACGTATCGGAATGATTTTCTTTGTTAGCCTGCTTCTGTTATAATTAAATCTGTATTTAAAGATACTCATCTCTTGAATCCTTCATGAAGTGCCTGCTGCTGAGAAGTGCAAACTTACAGTAAGATCAAGGTTAAAAATGTTAGCATATAAAAGCAAAATTACTCTAGGATCACAATATTAATGACAAACAGCAAACTGGAGTATTTATATCTCTTCCAGTTCCTGAAGTAATATATTTGTATAACAAGTGGAAAGGATCCACTTGTTATATTTCAGTTGAGCTCTTCTGTCATAATTGACTCCTGTTATTGAGCAACAGAATTATTACCACTATTAAAGATCTAAGGGTTTGTCAGCTATTTTTGGCCATTTAGATTGTTATCATAATTAAAATTTAACAATTTTTGTCTTTTTCTTTTTTTTAATAGGTGTTAAAATCACATCAACTGTCCAAGTGTTGAAGCTTATTAGACAGGCTGGGGATAGAGTTTTAATCTTTTATGAGAGGCCTGTTGGGTGTAATCAGCACGGTTCGGCACTGCAGGATGGATTTGGACAACTAGAAGACACTGCTTTCTTGACACAGACAGAAGATGACCAAGCTAGTATATCAGTTGATGTTGATAACAGAGATTTTGATTCAGAATTTGAGGACTTAGCTTGTGAATCACCCGAGCAAAAAGAAGATCTGCCAACAACTCTGAGTCCCAAACGTTCAGTAGTAGTACTTGCTGCTAAAACCCATGGAACTATATCTCCAATTCTGAATCGAAAGCTGTATTTAGGAAGTCAGACGACGTCAAAAACACAACAAAAAGATGGAAATAAATTGGCAGTACCCAAAATTGTTGAGGGTTCAGATACATCACAGCAGTCAGGGAAACAATCACAAGGACCTGGTACTAAGCCTCCTGTGCCACCAAGGCCACAAAGTAAGTCTATTGTGTCTACTAGTGAAAACCCAAATTTGTTAGAACCTGGAGGTGTATCTTCTGAAAAACCAGAGAAGCCACCTCCACCTACAAATAATGGAGATAAATGTGCAGAGAAGCTAGTAAAAAATAATGATCAAATAGAAGACCCAGCAATATCAAAAGTAGTAACAACACCAAAACAAGATGCATTAAAAGATGGACTTTCAGGAAATTCACGTAGCTACAAAGATAATGGAGATGCTCATCAAACATGGGAATCACCAGAAATTCCTTATAAAATCCGGCAAGGCCGATGGCCAAAGACAAGAGCATCCACCTGTCTGTTTGAAGTAGAAGGATACCATAGGTACCTTAATGTTGCACTGTGGTGCAGAGACCCTTTCAAAGCAGGTGGTTTTATCTGCTTAGGATATGCAAGCATAAGACTTGAAGAAATTGCTTTAGATTGTCTAGCTACATCCTCAATGGAATATATTAGAACATTTAAACTGAATGCCCCTGCACCTAAAGCTGCAGTCACTAGAACAGCATTGCGGAATTTGACAAACCATAAGGGATTCAATGAAAAATTTTGTTATGGAGATATAACTTTACAATTCAAATATTTAATAGAAGGTGAAATAGATGATTCAAACATTCTCCTGGAGAAAGAAAATGAATGTCAAATGGAAGAAGAAGCTCGTGCATGTCAGAAGGAGGATCCTTACTTGGGGCAAATTGTTTTTACGGAGAGCAAACATAACTTTCAGGATACCCAGTTTCAAAATCCAACTTGGTGTGATTACTGCAAAAAGAAAGTATGGACTAAAGCAGCTTCGCAGTGCATGCTCTGTGCTTACGTTTGCCATAAAAAATGCCTAGAGAAATGTCTAACTGAGACGCCCTTTTGTGTAGCAGCTGACAAGCGACTTGATCAAACTGCGGGAGTCTGTAGAGCAGAAGGACAGGAAATTCCCCAAGCTGCATCCGCTCGTGTTGATGCAGAATCTAAATCTGTTAACAGAACTACAGGTTTGACCAGGCATATCATCAATACAAGCACCCGCTTCTTAAACCTTCGGCAAGTCCCCAAGGCTCGCCTTTCTGAGCAAGGAGCAGAGGTGGTAGAACCTTCGCCAAAGCACACACCAACCACTTCTGATAATGAAAGTAGCGATACTGAAATCAGTGGGCCAAGCAGTCCTTCAAAACGTGCATCAAGTACTGGGATAAAGTTGGTCCGAAAGGAGGGTGGTCTAGATGACAGCGTCTTCATTGCTGTTAAAGAAATTGGACGTGATCTGTATAGAAGTTTACCCACAGAGGAGCGTTCCCAGAAACTAGAATTTATGTTGGATAAGCTGCAGAATGAAATAGACCAGGAGCTGGAAAATAACAACTCCCTTGTTAAAGAAGAAAAAGAGACAACGGATGCAAGGAAAAAAGCCCTGATTTCTGCTGCACTGGCTAAGTCAGGTGAAAGACTGCAGGCCCTGACACTGCTGATGATCCACTACAGAGCAGGCATTGAGGATATAGAGTTTTTGGAGAGCATGTCTTTAGATCAGCAGTCTAAAATCATGACTAAAGATTCAGAGGAGCCCAGTGTAGCAGAAGAAATGGATAATGAAGATGTCAGTCTGATGGAGGCCCCAACAATCAACATCATATCGGAAGAATCAGTTGATCCACCTGAATCAGTAGACTGATCTTTACATATTTATCCTGAGAAGGAATGGACTAAAAGAATACTTTGCACTTCATTACAAACACACACAAAGGAAATTGAAACACTGGTATAATGTACGTGTCCTGCTTCTCCACAGTTACTTGCCTGTGTAAGAGTACAGCTAATAATGGTTCTTCTCCAGCTACAGCACCATCGTTTTTATTACACTGGCTGGGTACAACATTTTGGGGTTTCTATTGGAAATTTATTTTTAATAACTTATTTTTATTTTTTCTAATTACATAACCTTACCATTTCACATGAAGGTGGGTGGTGTCCTTAACGGATGACGCGCCCTCTCTGCCCTCCCCCGTTTTTGTTTTGAGCCAGTGTTTTCAGCAGGAAACTGGCAGGATTTTCAATACGTTTAGTTTTCCTTGTATGATGAAAAACTACAAGCTTGTTGCATGCCTAGGCTGATGGCTAACACAGAAGTCACTGAGGGACCAGGCTTTAAAAATGTAGATCACAGTTTTATTGTATGTCTGTCTACAAAAGAGTTGTGTATTTTTTTGCCAAACATGTCATGAAAGCAAACAAAGGGTCTTTCATTTTCTGTTATTAGTATTTACTGACATTACTGTTGCATATCATTTGTTTTCCGTATTTTTGTTAAACATAAGAACTTTTCATAGTTTTTATTTAATATGAAATATAGTAATGCTAATCCCCCTTAGAACTTTGGGCTGTTGTATCCTGATTGAGTACTGCTAGATATCAAATTACATACCAGTATCCTGGAGTAATTTAATTGGGAATATCTTTGAGATAAGAGGCTGGTTGCCTTGCAGAATAAAATTACATATTTAAGCAGTGTTATACTATCAGATAAGCTGCTAAAGGAAAACTGTTCTTCACAGGAGTTGGAGGTTTCATTGCATTCTATGAAAAAGAATGTGATGACAGTTTAAGTGATTTAAAAACAGTATTTTGCTGCAGACTATCATTTTGGGAAGCTTAAGGTACAAAATACTTCACAAAATAGCTGAAGATGTTCTCTCAACACTTTGGAGTACCATCATAGTGGTCAGTGGTATTCAGCTTCTCAGACAGAAGAGGCAGTCTGAGCAGAAGGATGACCTTTGTAGGAGAAATGTCCTATAGTGTATATAACGTTTTATTTGAGTCCAAATACGTGAGTCCAGTAGAGATGACAACAAATGTCAGTCAGCTGCTTTTGAAAAGAACTATCTATCTGGTCTTGTGCTATGTGTAAACAGTGGATCTTAGCATCACCTGGCTAAGGCCATTGTTCTTATTTATTTCCTGTCTTTGTTTCGTTTTCTGTGTATAGAAATACAGTGTGAAATGTCATCTTTATTTTAGGTACTGTGTTAGGAACTGGCATCAGTATCACTGGTACTATGGTGGTAGGAAAGAAAAATGCCTTTGTGGAAATGGCGTTAAATCTAAGATGGTAAAGTAACTCATTTAAATTTTCAGGCAGTCTGTAATGTTTCTCTCCATTAAATTTGCTTCTCAGTTTATTTTCTGGTGGGCTAAGGAGCAATGGTTTTCACTGATGGCAAAGCATACTCGGACTTCTAAACAGAATGGTTACTTCCACTCATGCAACTACTTGCACTTCTTTGTGAGTTCTGGGCAGTTGGTACTTACTTAGTTGATGTATGGAAAACACTATCCATGCTAAAACAGGCATGTGACACACTTCTGAAATTAAGCTTCAGCAAATAATCGCACAAAATTAGCTTCCCTTATTGACTAAAAGTTATTTAACCTATACTTGCTTGAGATGCATATTAAGATTTCCCCACTCAGTTTTCTCAGCGGCTTATGATTGGTGGTGATCTGCATTCAGTCTCCATCAGTGTTTGCTCTTACAGACTACTATAGGGCTTTTCAAATATATATCCAAGTACTTCATTTAAACTCTGGTACACATGAAGGAGCTGTGAAAACAATGCAAATGCTGATTTCAAAAACACATTTGTGGGTTTAGATTGACTTGTGTAATGCAGTGGGTAAGAAAAGCTGGATATAGTTTTCCTCCTATAGTACTGCTAACGATGATTGTAAGAGAGAAATTAAACATAGTGCAATATTTTTAAATATGCCGAATGGGAAAAGGGCAAAATATTTGTATTTTAGTGATAAGAAGGAAAACATACAATTCCTATTTGGCATTAATTACAATATACAGTGAATCTCAAGGGGCAAATTGTAATACTACATTCCTGATGTAATCCTTGCTTCATGCTTGACTGTAAATAGCCGAAAATAAAGAATACCATGGAAAACATGAATATCTTGACTTAATGATATCCAAATAGGTGGCAGCTACACACATTTGCAGAAGATCTGCCTAATATGATTTTGTTGCCTATTATTTTATCATGAGAATAAGCTTTAATAAAATAGTTTTGCTAAATTATCAACTACTTTGCATTGTGTTAATATTTTTTGTTAAATATTGGTATTGAAGCAGTTTATAATCTAAAGCCACTACTTAAAGGAAAGCTCTTTGGGAGTAAACCACACATTTTGCAGTAAATAGAACTACTGATATGTGGATTAATTGGGCTTTTATGTATACTTTCTATATGAATACACATTTATTTTTTATTTACACAGTTTAATAATAGACTTCTTTCAGAATATTGATTCCAGCTGATTCATTGTGGAGCTGGAGACTCTTATAAAATGCTAGGGTTATTGGTGCAGGATTGGTAAGACCTCCAAGCACTGCACAGATAACAGTGCAGTACTGGTGATAGTGACTGCAACTGGAGTTACATTGCACAGGGGCAAACTGTCCAAGAAAATTTCTTCTGACTTGCCCTGTCCTTCAGAAATGTTCATAGATCATAACTAAACAAATCCTCACTGCTTGCTGGCTCATTTTTATCTAATCACCTTTTCCGTATAATTCACTATCCTTGGGAGTTTTTTTCCTCAAATTTGAAATAAAATCCATGGAAGCTTATAGCTGCAGGAGAAGACTGAATAGTGAGAGAAAGTGGCTTTATCACACTTAGATTGACACAGATAAAAATATGTAAGATCAGAAAGAATGCAAATTACTCCAGGACAGAATGGGGGGTTTTGTACATTTTCTATGACTTAATTTCTTCTTAATTTTCTTACTAAAAATGTTTGATTGCTTATGCCTCCAAAAGCCCCAAATGTAGAACAACTGCTAAATATCTATTTTAGGGGCATAGAGAGCCCAAACTGAAGTGTCTGTGCAGTCCTTAACTTGTCTTCCTCTTTTGCAGGAGCAGGGAGGAACGAGACTTATCTCTCTGGGTCTGCTCAGCAAACCATAAGAAGAGGCTGGTCCATAAGGCCCCTTGTTTTGTGTTGCAAATCAGTGTGAAGTCTTGCTTACTTTTGATGTGCTCTAAAGTACAAAATCAAGCCACGAAGTAAACCATTCTGTTCTTCTTTTTAATATATATAATTTGTTTGTTTTGCATTACTCTTACACTGTGAGGGTAAGCAGTAAATTGGTTAATGAGCTGGGAAAGAAGTTAAGATGTTGTGTGATAATTTAGAATACTAACATTGCTATATTAGTTTCAGATTTAATGGATTAACAACTTTATGTTGACCAAAAGAGTTTAGTAAAGCTAAATAAAATAATTTCTCTTGGGCCAAAGTATCATACAATGGTTTGGGCTGGAAGGGACCTTGAAGATCATTCAGTATCAAAATGATCTGCGTTAAAATCCGAACCTGAATACTCCTCTGTCTACACAATTGTTACTTACTTACTTAGCGGAGGTGAAGTATTCAGTATAGGACAGTTTTAGTTTGTGCTGTATTAACGTCTGTCTCCAAATACTTCTCAGCCTAGAAGGAAGGATTTCTATCTGTTACATAGTCAAAGGAATGCAGTTGAAAATATATCACTACAACAATCTGTAAGTGGGTTTTTGAATTCAACATAGAACGTAATGCTTGGCCTTTCATGCTGTTTAAGCGTCTTAATGGTATTTTCTCAGAATCTTCACCCTTATTTAAAGAATACAGATAGGCATTCCCACCCCTACACATTTTGGGCTTACCTGTTTCCCAGAAGTCACATCTCAGCCCAGCAGCCACATGACAGACTGATTTTGGAAGCTGTTGTAGTTACTTAAATAAGTTACATCTATTTATGACCTGGAGTAAAAATGTTTGTCCAGAGTTACAGATGAAATAGACCTGAAATATTTGTCAGCCTTCCATCATCCCAGTATACAGTCAAACACAATGCATAAGGCAAATCATGAGGGGGATTCTTCCTTTAACTATTTTTACTTTATTACAATAGATCATGAGCTTCTTTCAGATAACTTTATTTTAATGCAGCCTGAATGCGTAATTATTGACAAAGCAATACTTGAAGTTTGATCCACTATGTTTCTTGTATTTTCTGACCATAGTATATGTGCTTTACAAAACTATATGTAAACATAGTATCTATGCTGTAGTACATAAACCATCTGCAATTACGTGAAAAAAGGCACATAAAGATTTTAGTTTTACAAATGAAAAGATACACCACAGTTGATAAGGACATTGGGATTGGTTTAAGATGCTTTCTTTCAAAGTCTGGTTCTTCTCAGTGCAGGTAGGGCCTGCCTGACACAGTTCTTCACCTGTATTAGACTGTCCCCAAATGGTAAGAGATACTGGCAACAAACTGATTATTTTTTTATAGCAAAGTTGATATTTAAGTTCATTTTAGAACATAAATATATATTGATTTTCCAGATGTATATGCAGATGCATGTAAAATAGTTCTTTCTTTGAACTACTTAAGTTACAAGCCTACTTTGGGTACATACCAAGTCTAAATAGTGTGATGCTGCAGCTTTTCTTGACCAGTCACTGAAGATGCACCTAAACTAAAGTTGAGATATGTTAAAAGTAAAGCTTTCAAAAGATAGGAATATAGAAAGTGTCTTCATGCTGTTCTTATTCCCTTTAAGGGAAAGGAACAGTGCACATTCATACTTAACTTGTTCACCCAGTGTTGTATGGTTTGGGGGCTTTGTATTGCACGACTGGTTAACTAATTATAACTTCATTCAGTAGTACTGACTAATAGCAGTGTACTCAGCTGTTAAAAATACTGGTTTTCCCAACATTCCATGCATGGTTATGGGAGAGCTCATTTTTTAAATTGGCAGAAAAGTGCCTTTTGGTGTTATATATCTGTCTATATATAAAGTTATGATCTAAAATTGATCAAAAAAGCAATCACGATGTCCACACTCTGAATTCCAGCCTTCACCTCTCACTGTGATTACAAGGGTATAATTTAGAAGGGTACAAAGTGGATGGGCTTTCTTTGAACTTTGCTTTTTTTTCTGCCTTTCCAGTCACTAAGAAAGACGGAGCTCCTGACTTATGACTCCAAACAAAATATGAAATATTGAAATGAGTTGACTTTAAAAACCAGCTAAAATTCACGTTTATACAGATCTATACTACACAATTAATAAAAATATAATATTCATTAAAATTAAATAAAATAAAGTTTAACACTATACAAATCCTCTATAAAAAGTGTGTGTCCCCCCCCATCCCCCCCATAAGGCGGTTAGCAGTCTGCTTTACAACCATGGGCGATGAATAATACACCTTTGGTTTTTTTGACCATTTCACTATTAAATGGACAGTACAACTGAAACCTATTTCTGGATGAGATGTTTCACGTGAAACACTGCATTTTGTACACCAAAATATGTTATATGGCTTTTCATATTATTCATCACTTTCATATTCTTCTTCTTCGTCACCTATGGGATAGGACTGGATGTTGTTCTGTGTGTACATTTTTGTTTTCACAGGACAGTTGTGATCCATTAGTATGGCCTAAAAGAAAACAACAGTGGCAATATTAGCATTTCTGTGTAGCACCCAGCTGAGAGCTGCAGCTGACCCACTGGGATTCACCTCTGCGCCCTTAAAGTAGAGACCAAACTGATTTGTTTGAATAAATCAAGTCTTTAGGCTGGTGTGAGGTGGGATCTTGGTCCTAAAGACATCACAAGCAAACTTCTATTACTTCACTGATGAGTATTTCAGCCCATGTATTAAATGGAAATACATCTACCTGCAGTTCAGGTTGGAAGGGACCTTAAAGCGCATCCAGTTCCAGCCCCCTGCAGTGAGCAGGGACGCCTTCCATCAGAGCAGGTTGCTCCCAGCCCCGTCCAACCTGGCTTTGAGGACTGCCAGGGATGAGGCAGCCACAGCTTCTCTGGGTACCCTGCGCCAGCGCCTCAGCACCCTCACAGGGAAGAATTTATCTAAATCTTATGCTTAATCTCCATTTATTAAAGGCTGGATGAATGAGCAAAGAGGAGTCCTACTGCCTCAGGCTGTTTCATTAATTACAGAAAGAGCACAAAGTAGGGAACCTTCCTTCTGACTCTCCAAACCCTGAAGAAATGGCACATCAGGTGTCACTTTGGGCTTAAAGCTATGGTGAGGAGGCAGACCCTGGAAGGTGTTTGGCTCAAGGGGGAGAGAAATCCTGTCCCTTCAGTGATTACCGTGTTACAAGAGAAGCTCTGTCTGTGACAAGGGAAGCACACGATAAACTTCCTATCTCTAGTAAATGACAGCAGCTGTTTTATTCCTGTTCCTCAGCCAGAGTCAATGTAAAAATAATAAAGAAAAAAATCAGTGCAGTCTGCAAAGGTCATGGCAAGGGATTAACTGGAATCTCTGGGATTCTGCAGTCCAAATATGTGCAAAACAAAAGGTCTCTGGCCTCACGTACACCACTACTTCAGGAAAATTCTTTCTTCCACCTTCTGTTCTGCTCATGCTGGTGAAAAGCATAAGCAGCATCCGAAGCAGGTTCTGTTCTTGCCTTGCGAAGATGTGGTTCTGCATTGTAAGGCTACAGCCCTACAACATTACATTTTCTATGCGACAGCCAGCAACTACATTTTGGACCTGAAACAACCTTCTTCAGCAAGTGCAAGGATGGAGCACTGGGTAGGATAGATCTGCAGATGGTGACAGATGTTGCAGGAAAGACTGGCACTTGTTTTCCAGGATTTTTCCAGCCCTGGAATCAGAATTGGGTTTGTTCTGCTGCTGACTGCACTGCCTTGTAATTCCTTTGGGAGCTTCTTCTTGCTGAGCATAGGGAACATAGTGTGCAAAGCAGTGGATCCTCTCCTGCAGTAAAAGGGCTTTTGAACCTGATCTGGTATAAATCTATAGAACAGCAAGTCTCACAGGAGTGAGTAGGAGAGCAGACAAAGGGCATTATAAGAAAGGGCAAATTGAGCTATAGAAATGTGAAAGGAAGGGAGAGATTGGAACAGTATAGGAAAAAAAAAAAAGGAAATGAATGAAAAAGACTGCCAAAACCAAAGCAGGAAACTTTTGGGGAGTGACAGGCTGAGCAAGCAGTGAGAATGAAAGGAGTGAAAGGTTCCTACATAAAAGTAGTCATTAATTTGTAAAGGGAGGTGATCTGTATGGAAGAAGAAGGAGAAGGAAAGCATATTTTGGTGAGGCACTGGAATGGGTTGCCCAAGGAAGCTGTGAATGCTCCATCCCTGGCAGTGTTCAAGGCCGGGTTGGACAGGGTGATATGGTTTAGTGGTGATATGGTTTGGTGATACGGTTTAGTGGGGGGTGTCCCTGCCTATGGCGGGGCATTGGAACTGGATGATCTTAAGGTCCTTTCCAGCCCTAACTATTCTGCATTTCTATGATTCTATATGATGCAAAATACACTATAGAGCACTATGGAAAGAAAGAGGTTAAGGTACACAAAGGAATAAAACAAAATTAGTCAATACAATTCTGGCACTTCAAGAAAAACAAAAGTGCATTTTATACTGACTCCACTATGGTGTGTGCTGCTGGAGCCTGGTTTGTGATAGTCTAATTTGGGACTTTGTAACATGTAACTAATAAAAAGCTTTTCTTTAAACACGTTGGACATAAAAAGGAAGGGGAGTTCATTCTAAGGACAATGCATGAGGGTGAAATAAAGTGTGCTGGTCCCATTTTGGGGAAGTTAGAGGCAAAGAAGGAGACACAAGTTATTTTTTTTCATTATAATAAAACAAAACCAAAACCAACCATGTTACACTTACCATTTTCTCCTCTTTGGCAGGTGGGCTTCGAAGGAAAAAACACAGGGGAGCGAAGAGGATATCCACAATCCCTATAATTGTCATGAGCCATGGAAATCCAATGGCCTTTGCAATGGCACCACCAGCAGAGGGACCTTGTATAAACAAAAACCCTTTCCTGAGGATCCCTCAGAGACAACATTTGCAGCAGTCACTTTAAGCAGCAGTGATTTGATACACAAAACTCATGCTTTACAAATTGGGTTGAGCAATGTAGAGACATGCTTTTAATTATAACATAAACCTTTCCTGGCTTCTTACTTCATTGAAGAGATGCTCTTGTGGTATGGGTACCATGCACTCAAGGAGGCAGTGGGGAGTTATTCCCCTCTCAGGCTATTGAGAGCACAGCTGTGGTGTTAGTTTTAGCTGTTCCAAAGGATATCCTATTTATATTCAGTGCCTGAGACCTTCAAGCCTCTTACAGCTAATGAAGCTGAGCACGACGTCATGGCAGAGAAGAACAGATGCCAAACACAATTCCCTCTGCTTTGATATCTTAATAGAATATAAGAACCCCTGCTCATAAAGCCTGTGAATGCCACTGGGATTCACACCTGGCATCGCAGGCAGAGAAAGGCTGGACTTACCTATGGCAAAGCCCATGCAGAAGGCCACATCAGCTATTGCATACACGCTGCCATAAACTGATACATGACGCAGATCTACGAGGTAACCCATAATTGGCATCATGGAAGAATCCACCATTCCTGATCAGAAGGGAAGGAAAAACACTTAAGGAAAATACTGTCTTCTTCCCGCCCCCGCCCTTTTAATGCAAAAGCAACTATAAGATGTCTTTTCTTAAATAAGCAGAGAGGTGTGTAAAAGTAGACTATTATCCATGGGTTTTATGGTCTTTACCATGTCTGAGGTCACGTATGGACATGCATAGACATGTACATGTGGCACATGTACAAATCTGCTGACCAGCCAAGCACTAAAACCCAAGCCAGGTCCCCTTCCAGCCTGTGTGCTCCAGCATAAGCAGAGCTCACACATAACACTTGAAGGCTTGGGAATTCTTATTTGATGAATACAAATTTAAGCCTATTTTTTCTTTCTTTTCTTATATGAAAATATCTCTATAAATGCTCTTCCACAACAGGAAGACTGTGGGTTTTGGGCAGTGCATGGCTTCATTTCTGAAAACCATATATACATTCATGGACATTCACTTGAATGGTCTGTTTAGGTTCTTGGAGCAATTCTGGGCACACTTCAGCATCCAGCTTGTCTAACAGCAGCCTGGTTTAAACTGTCCTTTAATCCTTCTTGCTTTACCTACCAGTTTGAGCTACAGCTTAGGCTTCACTATTGTCTGATCAGAACGGCAGCAAAACCAATTTCCCATGTAGTATCATATAAAATGAAGTTTATGCAAAACACAGACTGTAAGAAGTCACTGTAATTCTTCTTACCAATGGCAAATCCAACTCCAAAGTTTGGTGCTATGAGCCCATAAATGTTTTTAGCAAATGGTACCTATAAAAGAAGTTTAAGCAGTTAATTATGTCACACTGCACATGCTAATGGCATAGCTTTCTTCTTCTAAGATATAGTCTCCAAGTAGCTATGGCACACTTAGCATGGATGTGAGTCAGAGTTTGATCCTTGTTCTGAGCTGCCATTTCATACAACTGTGCCATTAAACCACTGACACACTATTAGGAGCAGCACTAATACTACTCACTACTCACACACTGTTAAGTGACAGCTCAGAAAAAAAACATCTTCTTTCAGAGCCATTCTTCCATAAAAGAATTGAAGCATTAAAATTTGAAAGCACTCAAAACTCTGATCTGGAATCTATTAACTACACATTGTTTAATAATGTATCAGAAAGCAAAATCTCATAGGGAAGGCACACATCTGAAGATAAACACACGAATACTGAGATGGTCTGAAAGATAAATGATCGTCTACTTACACATAAAATACTTATTCCCACGATTAGCATTCCAAGTAAAGCACAAAGCCACCTATCAAAGAAGAAATATCACTTAGAGATCCGTGATACTGAGATGTTAGAGCTGATCTTGAATGCTTCAAAACCATGTCTGAAGTGCCAAGTTACACAACCAAAGCAGCAAAATGTTCTAAAAATCGATTCTGCTACTACAGAACAAAGTGTAATAATTTCCTATCACTGAACTGCCCTGGAAAACACTGGAAATGGAACAGACTGGAAGATTATTAGAGGTTTTAAATTAAGCCTACCTTCCCATTTTGTGTGCGAGTATCCCAAAAAGATTAGTCCCAATAAGATAAGAGATACTGGCTGGAAGAAAAGCAACACCTGCAAAATAGGAATGAGATGTTTTATCAGCAAGGATTTTAGTGAAGTGTTAGAAGAAACTAATAAATTCCAGACAACACAATTTTGATTCGAACACATCTAATAGAGCCTTTGTGCAGAGCACGAAGAATCAAATATCCGGTTCATTGCAGCCCTCTCATGAAATCTAAAGGCATCATCTATGAAATGTGGGAGTGACGTGACACCTTTGAAAGGAGTTTTTCAGCATCAGCTGCAAGAACTGGTATGGGAAAAGGGACGGAATAACAGAGAGCAAAAAGTTTATGTCTAACTGCAATAAGCTTTGGGATAGGTCAAGGAAAGCGTCTCTTTCATGGCTGTGTGGCTTATAGAGCATATGCTCAGCACATGCAGCAAGCCCACAAGTGTCAGGGGTGCGTGAATCCCTCCCTGGAGTGGGGGGCAGCAGTACTGCTGCTGTGGCTTGGCAAGTAATGTCCCCCTCTATGGCTGCGAATGTCATAGTATGAGTAGTGATTGAAGTCAAGCATACGTCCATAATGTAAAGGTGAAAAAAAACCACAAAACCATGGTTTAAAAGTTATTTAGCCAGTGTATGCACAGTGAAAGTTAATTAAAAAAAGTTACGTAAATTAAAGAAACTAGTTGTCTGCAGTGACTTACAGATAATGGCACCCAAATAAATCCATTCTCGCCCTGATGGGAGGGCGCCATACTGTTGGAACCAGCACTTTTTTCTAGCCTTCAGGTTTCCACAGCAGCGATTGTACCTGGATTAGATGCACGTGATGGACAGACATAACTCTGCTTTAAAAGCCAGTTACAGTCTGTACCTGAGGATTCATCCTCTCCCTACGCCTCAGTCACAGGGCACGAACCGAGCGACAGGAGAGGTGTCAAAGGAAGATGTGCTAGCAGAGAGCAGAGTGCGGCATTGCCTTGGCTGCATGGAGAGCACTAGGAAGGATGATGGAGGTGTGTTGGAGAGCAGGGAATGCCCTTGAGGAAAAGATATTGTCTGAAAACTGCACAAAGGGTGCTTGTGCCTAATGCTGGATCCTGATGCAACAGTGTTGAATGGTTCATGTGTCTTAGAAGAAATAACACATTATCTTTTTTCTGGTTTTCCTGTTAAATTCTACATCATCTTAAGAAAAATAGAACTGGGACAGCCTGTCAAATTAGTGTATGCCACAACTTCTACTTGGTCACCATTCAGTCAGATAATTTAGATTTAGAAAGCAGCCGTGACATTACACAATCCAACCCTTTCCTTAAAGTATATATGCTGCTCATCTTTCACCAAGGCAACATAGATTTTCTCATTTCCTGCCTATCCATCTTCCTTCTTATCTCTCCGATATGCATAAGTAAAAAATCAAGGGCTCATTTTTAGCAGAGCAATATCCTCTGACTGAAATCCTTGTGGGCTACAAAAGTAACGCTGGGGAAGCATTTTCATCTGTGTAACCGCAGCTACTTCAGTTCTGCCTGGAGCTATCTGTTTGTAGCAAATGGTCACATAGAGTAGACCTTGACAGCTGGAAGAAAGTAAAGAAATATACAAAAAGCCTTGCAGGTCCGTGTGTAGGCTGTGGGGTACTGAAGCAGACCTGTCATTTTCTAAGTAAGCTTTAGGCACAGCAACATTAATTGATCAAGTCAAGGTTCTTTACACCTTGAGATTGTGCTTAAGCAGCTCAGTCTTCAAATTGCATAAGACAATAATTTGCATAGAACCCTGCAGTTAGAGATATAATTTAAGAGGCTTAGAAACTTTAATTAATGCTGTCAAATCAGACAAAGTGTGATGGAGTCAGTTACTTATAAAGGGGTAAAATTAGTCTTTATTTAAAATGGATATTTTCCTTCTCAGAACCTCTATTCCACCAAGAGATTTGTAAATCTCATTTCCGTTGCACCAGTAATATGAAACTCTTGTAAGGGAGGTAGATAAGAATCTTTCTGTTTGTGAGGTGTAAAATATCTAAGTGTGTGTGTTAATTTTGCTGTATTACCATGGAGTCATTACCATGTTCAATAGCACAGCACCACATTAAGTGCTACCCTACATCTGAGTTGCATTAATTTGAACTGAGGTTTGTGCCTACAAACACCTACATGACCAGAGTAGTGATATTAAGTTAAAGGCTAGCAGAACCTCATTTTCAGGAAGGATTCTTATTCTCCTTGCAAATGCCATATATTGATATTTAAAAATACCTTCCCAAAATGCCACAACACAGAAAATTTCATTAACTTTATCAAATAGATGTATGTTGTGTTTGTAATGGTAACTCCTTCCTAAAAGCCATTAAAAAGATAAACATCATTCAGCTCTGTGCAGAGGACCAACACAGTGCCAAGCACCCCCCAAACAAGCCAGTTCACATCACCCTGGTTTTCTGAGACTGTGTCCCTGTTGGTCCAAGCTGGATCTCTCCCATCGCTCTTTGTTGAACAGGATGACTCAGTAACTACTGAAAGGGTATCAGATTTATCAAATTAGAGGGAAAGTGGTTCTCGTGTCCTTGGTGGCCACCTTTTAAGTAAAGGCTGTCCTTCTACGTGTTACCAGAAGCATCCCTGGAAGGGGCATGTGTTGGCATGAGCATGCTCGGCACCAAACAGAGTACACTGGCTGCAGATTCCTGTGTCTGCCTGCTCCTGGCAATTCAAAATAGGAGCTGAGGACGGACTCCTTCTGGGAAATCCCTCAACAAAACAACCCAAACACACTGCTGGGCTGGCACTGTGGCCCAACAGGTATCTGCCCGATGTGCTGCTGGGGCTCCCAAGGAGGCCTCTATTGCAATGACATTGATCCAGTACCTATTTTTCTTACAGACCAATGTTTGCAATTGTAACACTGAAAATTTAAAGCTGGTAAAACCAGAATTACTACTCTGAAGCTTATAATTACAGCTAATATATGTAAGCTTACATAATAATATGTAAGTTTATAGCCACCATCAACAGGACCAGAACTGAGACAGTCATTAGACAAAACAGAGGTGCAAATAATATACTGTACTTTACCAAGCTGCCATTTCTTTGAACACATGGTCTCCATCATCCAGATGGGTAAAGCTGGTTCAAGGATAGCAATAGCCATGTTTGCAAAGCAGATTGATCCTTAGGGAAAAAAGGAGAGGGAAATAACATAGTAGTAATTATTTCATTTGACTATGAACAAAAAGCCATGCAAAGAATGGATGCTTATACTTAAAAGGTTGCACTTTTTACAGTTCTATTTGTTGTGCATTGATTAGTGTTACATAGAACAGAACGTAACATTGCTGGAGACTTTTACAGATACTTTTATTCTCCTAGAAATTCTACAATAAAGGTTAAGCTACTTTCATAATGTGAAAGTTTGCAGTGAGCTTGATGATATTTAGGAAGTTCATGAGGTCTGACTATTGTACAAACGATTAGCTAAAACTACAGTCTTTTGGTCTTTATCTAGTCTCCTGGGGCAAAACCAGAGCCCTGTTGTGTAAAAGGCACTGGCTCTGACCCCATGCCTCCATCACCTGAAAACAACCATCAGGAGATGTGGAGGTCTTGACCCTAAAAATACCAAGAGACAGCCACAGAGACATCTATCCCCTATGAAAAGGAATTCTGTGTTGAGATCCTTTTGCCCATAGCCAGGAAATCCATGCAGCAAAACATGGGTTTGGCTGAACTTGCCCAACCCTATGAATTTCAAATGCTCCAAAATCTCTTTTGAATCGCTGGACCTTTAGCCACCCAGATGCAAAGGATAACAAGAGGTGGAAATGCTGATTCAGTCTTGCCCCCAACTCAGCTCTGCCCTTCATCACCACCTGCAGATCCAGACTCCAGTGGGTTTGTGTCAAGTTCATCTAGCCTCAGTTGTGCACTTCAGCTTTAGCTCGGGGATTATTAAATCCTGTGGCATTTCTTTGGATTCAAGATGTCTTTCCCACTTACTCAAAATAACCCCAGGCAGTCTTTTTTTGTGCCCTTTGTTTCCACACTAAATC
>JANRGW010004705.1:54043-71323 GCA_024733675.1 Psilopsiagon aymara | reverse complement strand
GAGTTGAGAGTTATCAGTGAAAGATATTTTTCTGTTCCCCCCCCCCCCCCCCCATTTCTATTGGATTTAATGTTCTTGAGCAGAAAAGAGCAGTGAGCCCACCTATTGAGCAACCTTCAGTACAAAACCCAAGTTTTCCCAGAGATCCTGACAAGGCACTTGTGTGGTTGCATCTGATTATACATCATGGAGCTGAAAGAGCAGGCAAATACTTTCTGATGCTGGAAAAACTCACTGTTTGACCTAGCCCTCTCCAGGAGAGTATGTTTATAACTCCCTTCCAAAACACATTTTCCACTCTCCTCCTCCCTGTTAGAGAATTCCTATTTGATAGAAGTGTAAGAAGATGGCTCAAATTTGGCAATAGTCAGGGGAAAACTGGGTATGTTGACAGAATATGGCTATCATGCAACTTTTTGACAGAAATCAGTAGTTTCTCTTCTTTAAATACTGGGAATGTGAACTGTCCAGTTACTGAGCAGCCTGGGCTCCCACAGTAGTTGGAACTATTACCATTGGAGCAAAGTGCCTCCAAGAGAACATTGCTGGCATTTCTCCCTTGCAGGCATTTCACTCTATTCATCCTGATTCCTGCTCAGCACAAAAACACTTTTTGACACAGCTGAATTCCTTTTTTTTTTGGTTTATTCAGACACATAGGAAGGTAGAAGACTTGGCAAGCTGGCTGTGAAGCATTGGGTAGAGAAAGATGTGGTTATGTTTGTCATTTAATATGCATTTAGTTTTCATGAGCTAGAAACGATGACATTACTGATGTCTAGTGGGGAAAAGCAAAGCTATAAGTGCACCGTACACGGTCATCTCTAATGAATAGAATGAATAAAAATAATACGTGCATTACATAGCTAACTGTCACATCTTCAGGGCACTACAGTAAATAAGTAGGAGTTATGTATGTGCATTAGTAGCAAAATGGGTACCACACTTTGGATCCTATTGAGTACAGTGTGGAGAGAAAAATATGATCGATTGCTGCTTTTTATCTGTCACTGCTGTGGCACAGAAGCATAGACCATATGTATGTAAAATGACTTTGTTATTTCAGTAAATTTCCTAACTCTTTCTGTTGTAGCCTGTAGCAAAATGAATAAGTAGCTGAAGACCCTGGTGGGATAGTTCTGAATCTATCAGAATAAAATACCTCTGCAGAGGCATAATTATTTTTAAATATAGAATGATGTGTGACAAAACAGCCAGATAAGTTAGGAGAGTCTCTGCCCTAACAAGTTTCCAGTACAAAATGAGACACTTCACAAAGGGTAGGAACAAGAAGACATGATGGCTAAGCTGAAAAGAGGAGGAGCCAGGAAAGTTTAGGCAAATAGGCCTAATTGTAATTGGTGACTCTTTTTTGTTATCTCTGAGGTGATGAAAAAAGCATGGGTAACTCTGAAAATCGTCCTTCTCAATCACCTCATGGGACCAGTATTTCATCCTGTGTATTTTGTCTTTGCTTTAGGTAAAATGCAGTATCTCCCTCTGTGGTCGTAACAAACTGGGGCAGGAAAGACATCAGAAAGGTGAATATGAAAGAACAGAGAGGATCTGCCACTTGCCTGGCCTTGGATCCAAAAATCTAACCCAACCTCCCAGGTTTGGGAGTCTGTTTACAATATTCTGAATGAAATGCAGTCTATTTACCTTTTGATTGAGGAGGAAATCCAGCAAATGGGGAATTTGCAGTTGTCATGCTTAATTATTATGAAGGTGTGAATCACTGTCTTGAGCATAGTTTTAACTAGGTAGCTCTCTGACATTTTGTCTGCATAAGCTTTTTGTGCAGCTACCTGGATCTATCCCAGTTTTTGGTTTGGATCTCTGCTGAGTGATAATGACTGAAAACGTGCCAGGCAGTTTGTTTTGTAGGATTCACAGTGATGAAACTCCTGGATCAGCTGCTCTTTCTTGTAGCTTTTCTGAATACTGCATCTTTCTCACGAAGTACAGAGATACCCTCTCTGAATGTTAATCCTCCAGTCTAAACAATTGCAGGGGAAGAGAGTTGGGGATGGAGAAAAAAAAAAAAGAAATCCCATTCCTTCATCAGTTCCATTACTCAGAAACAGAGGACAAGCTACTTTACAGAGCTTTTAACTAACTACTGATGTAATTTGTTCTGCATTGTTTGCCCATTAATCCAAAAGTTACTGTTCCCTTTGAAGCTTGCTTTATATAGAGGAAACAATGCCACTCTTAGCCATCATATGTATCATTTTATGCAGAGTAACTGTATTTGCCTTGCATTTCAGTTAAATGTAGTACAGGGGTCTCCTAGTGTCTTTGGTGGCTTGGGAAGTTATAGTATTTCAAAGTTGGAATACTTTCCTTTTAAAAACATTGTACAATGATCCTCATCTTCTAAAAAACATCAGGATGTATGCCCATGCCACAAGTATTCAATTTAGCCTTAGACATGGCAGGAATTTTGAAAACATAAGAGATTCTTTCATCTCTGTGTATCTGCCTCTCCCTCTCTGGCTTTAACATACATATATCAGATATAGAGCTTGACCTACAAAATATCAGCTTGTGAAAGGTGTGTATTCAGTCCAGTTCATCACACATTTCACAATCCCGCACAGTGCATCTGGAGGAATACTTCCCTGTCTGTACATTTGTTATATACATAAGTACATGAAGATAGCCCCAGATTCCCTGGAGACAACTATAAGAACATCTACCACAGTAGCATCTCTCTTATTCCTCAGCTTTCAGGAAAAATATGATAAATAAAAAGTTTAAATATCCATAATGCCTATATTTGTTCATCAAGAATAAATACTAAATTTCCATATTTGAGGTCCCAGAAGAAAGTTACTAGCTGGTCTTGGAAATCAATGATTTTTGGGTGGCTTTAGGTGGAAATACACTTTCTTGATATTTTTTTTCAGTCCCTAATAAATGAGATATTAAGATTATAGCAGTGTTGTCCAAATGCTGCTCAAAGAATGGCTCCATCCAGCATCTCAGTGGCTTCCAGCAATTCTTTTTGGTTGTATATACCCAAAAGCTTAGTGCCAGCTGTGTTGCAGTCACAGAGATGTGACTGTAGTCTACTGCCACTGATCTGTGGAGTCATGGGAGATTAAAAAGCTTACTCTAGTTCATGGGTAAATTGGCCGTTATTTTTAGGTAGTTCCCCAGGTGAACACATCCATGCTATGGTAATAATCAGTCTGAATTAATTCTGGGAGAGAGTTTTCAAAGCGGCGTACAGCAGGCTGGTGTCCCAATGGTAGGTTCTCTCTAGTGTATTAGTGTGGAAATGTATTACATTAAAAGCTCTGTTTATTAGACTATCCTGTTTCTCTGAAGCACTGAGAGCATTTAACCTACTGTGCTAGTTATTTTCCTAAGGATTTCCAGACCTGTACTTTTGTAATAAAAATTAACAGAGGGAGAAAAATGGGTGGATAAGAAATTCAGTGAAATCTGACTTGGACAGGGTAAGAAAATCTCCGTTATGGAATCAAGTGATAAGAGGAGTAATATTTTAAGCCTGGCCTGCACAAAACTGTAGCCATGTGGAATCTTCCCATTTGCTTTCTCTGGGCTTTGGATAAGGATACCTGGAGATACCAGCCATATTTCAAGGGTTTATGATAATTGCTAACTTTGGAAATGTTGCCAGGCTTCAGAATAAGGACTGCATTCCCATTATACCAGTAGTAGCCCTTTCCTTACTTTGAGTGGTGTTACAGGAACAATAAAAAATTCTTGCTACTGGAACGCTGTGGGACTTAGATGTGACCTGACATTTATACAGTTCATCACTACTGTAGATCAAGGAATGCTACTTTGAGCAAAGAATGCATATTCATTCTTTTTTGTTAACCTTTGCTTCAGTGCATTCATGACAAGATTGTATGGGTATGTAGCTGTGTTTTAACAGTTTTTTAATTTCAGTTGTTGCTTGAAGCACTATGCTGGAAATTAGACACTTTTAGTAGTTCAATTATTGTTGATTTATTCATCCCTCTTGTAGATACAGTGAATGTAGATACTATAGTAAGGTTATCTAGTTCTGAATGCCAAATGCCAAGTTTCAGAGCTTTCATCTTGGCAACTGCAAGACTTATTGGCTTGGAATTTGTCATGCCAGCAGTACTGCATTTATTTCACAGATTTTCATTAAATGCGGGAAGACAAGAGAGACTAGTGCTACTAGTGACATCGTGCATCAAACTGTTTACTAATGTTACAGAGAAATCAGCTCAAAATAATGTACTCCAGGCTTCATTCTGCCATTTTCCTAGACTTCACTGGAAGAACTGCAGCATTAAGCTGAATGTAAAGATGTAAATATGCTAATGGGGAAAACATTTAATTTAATATTGCCTTTTTTGAAAAATAAAAAAAAAAGAAAAGGGAAGCTTAGAACAGCAAAATAAACCAAAAATGCTGTATAATGCTCGAACATTCATTAGCGTTGTTTTCATTTCTCTTTTGGAGCAATGAATCAGCAGAAATTTGCTCAAGTTCCACCAGATTTAGCATCTGCTCTTAGTATTTCCTTAAAGACAGTGAATGCTGCAGTAAGACAAAGGGGCAGATCCTCAGCTGAGGTAAGTTGTTAAAGTGCCATTTCCAGTGAAGTGATGACAATTTACTCTGACTGAAGAATAAACTTTCATGCTAACCTACTGTAACACTTTCCATCACACTGTAGACTGTCTACATATGAAATATAATGCACCTAATGGCATTTAAATTAGCTATCATTGGAGGCATCTGTCATCCTATGATCTTTCCCAGCCATTTGTAAAGTCCTCTATCACTTAGCCTCCCTCTAGTTTGCAGTAGCATCTCTTCTGGTGATATTACTGTACACCTGAAGGTATCAGCCCTCATCTCTCCTTGGCAATACTTCCGCCTGCAGCTTTAACCCATGCCTTTTACCCAGAGATAACCCCTCATGATATCTATGAAGTCTTTCCTCTAATCCCATCCTCCCTAAAAAGGCAGCTATAAATCATTAACATCTAGCTCTGCTTAGAGTGATGATCAGCTGAGACTGCTGAGGCTAATGAGACTTCGAACAAAACCACATCCCCACACATGGCTTTTAGCTTATATTTGTGCTTAGTTCTTCACTGTGCAGTTTCAGTGCTGCATTATGATCTCTCTGAAGCTTGAATTAACAGTGTCATTGGTTCATCCAGCAGCTTGGATGCTTCTGGAATAAGATGCAGATCAGTGTCACTGCACAAAGCTGATTCTAATAATTTAGGCCAAAAAAGTAGTAGGCATGTGAGAATAGCTGATACACTCAAGAGTAATCCATAGTCAGCTCATAACAGTACTATGTACTGTAGTTACGATTTTGTTTCAGCAGCAGTCATCAGCTAAATATTTCATCTTTGTTTAGAATTAAAAAGCAAAATCACAGATTTTTATTCATAATTCATAGTTCAAAGCTTGTCTCTTAAGTAACTAAAGCAAAAATTTCAATTAGAAAAAGAAGGAGCATAAACTTTTTTTAAACTTTTTTCTATTCTGCTTATTTCTTCCTAGAGATTGATGACTGCATTTTACAATTTAAATAGAGAGTTTGCGTTGAAGTTTTCTTTATATAGTTTTGTCACAATTTGGAGATTTTGGCTTTAGAAAAATGACACCTTTTGAGCTGACATTGCTTTGCTCTTTGGTTTTAAAAATGCCAATGAAATCTCTCTCTCTCTCTCTCTCTCTCTCTCTCTATGTAAACGACAAACCTAAAATTGATCCATATTTGTATTTCTCTGTCTGTGAATTGTTGACCCACTGATACGGTAACTCTCACTTCTTCATCTGGTTAATTTGTGTATGTGGTTTCATTGCTGTCCCCTTTTCCTTTTTAGTAGTCCTCAGGTTTTCTCAGGGAACTGGAGAACATGTGCTGCTGCAGGATACTTTCTAATCCATGTTTGCCACTAACTGAATTATACATGGGTGGTGTAGCACATATTCAGTCTTTCATCCTTATCTGTTACTTCATCATTACTTTCAATCTGCAGTGAAAAATGTGACTAACATGTTGTGTGGTATAAATAGATACTGCAGTTTGAGATCATTTATGCATGGTTTGAATTTTGATGAAATTTTATACTGCCCTCTGGGCTAAGCACTTAACCTAAGTGATCGTCCCAATAATTTTGTTGAATCAAACCTTTTCAGATAGAAGTTTTACCTTTCATTATCTTCTAAATTGTTTACTACAAAGCTTTCCAGGATTGTTAGGAAGCAAATAAAAGGGACATGGTTGCTTTTTATCACTGATTCTGTGAATCATTATCTTGTCATTATAAATGGCTGGAAATAGGAATATAAAATATATTAACTCAAAAGACTATGTTTTTACATTATTGCAGGGCATCCTTGACATTGTTTTTCTTTTACACCCACAAAATTGGAGGTTATATAAATGTGATAGTATAAATGTAGAACTATTTATTAATTTGTGTATAAATATATTTGTATTTGGTACAGTTCAGTGTTCCAACTTCTGTAATCCTTAATTTTACTTTCTTAATTGCTAAAGTTGTATGATCTTCCCAGTTTTAGTTATTTTCAATTAAAATATCTTTAGCACTATTTGCGTTATTTTGAAAAAATTAAGCTTTCGGTCTCTATTTGGGATATGTTTTTATTTCAATTATATTGTCTCCATGTAGCTTTATGGGTTTTGATGTTTTAAAGTCTAGAATTTATTATTATGAGCCAAAAGCAATCACTGGCCACTGATATTTTAAGTATGACAATAATGCAAGTAATTGTCATTCACTCAGTTATTTCTATTTCTTGCAAGAACCAAACACAATACAGTGCTCTTAAATTTTAAAAAGCATCTCCTTCTGTTTTCAAGTCTTTTGTAGAGATTTTAACTGTTCATAAGCATGGTGAGTTGCTGTACCAGCGGCACTCGCTATTTTCTCTCAACAATTCTGAATATCCCTAATTTGTTAACAAAGTTTAGGGAAAGGATTCTGCACGCTGCCGGTGTTCAGAAAACAACAGCCTTTTAAGAAAGTTTAAATATTCAGTCTAGAAGAATTAAGTGGCTTAGTTCAGAAAAACTGCCACTTGGTTTCATGTCCACCATGGCATAGACAGGCGCCATGGTATCCTTCTGCCCTTTGGCCCTCTTGACAAAGGTAGGTCATGCGGTGGTCTCTTAACCTGCCTGTCTTCCTGGATTTCTTTGACAAAAACCTGGGTACATGCGGTGAAGATGGAGGGGTGGCACTCAGGTCTCATCTCCCCATTTTCCTCCAAATCCAAGGCTTCCCAGGTAGGCTGCATGCATGAGCCCCATGCAGCGTGATCTCTTAGGTTTTGTGTTGCACATTGGGATGTTTGGTATATCCAAGTGAGGTGGTTTGGCAAAAGGTCCTCACACAGCATGTGGGCTGGTTACCAATTCTGGTGGGAGTGACTGCTGAAACAAAGCAGTTTTATTTTTTCAGCACCAAAATCTGAACATTTTATCAAGAAAAAATTCCCATGGAAAGGCAGTTTTCTGGCAAGTGCTGCTAGTCAGAACTCTCAGTTCACCTTCACACAACAGTCTCAATGGAAAATTTTATAGCTAGCCCCAGTACAGACTCTTTCAGAGGTGTTGAGCACCCACTGTGCCCATTAATTTAAATAAGCTCATAATGTGGTTTACATTTAATAAAGTTGCAGCCTCCACATGAACCAGGTTTACTGAGTGTTGCCTTCTTTCCTGCTGGGTCTAAGTCTGCTGGTCTGGATAGTGTAAAAGTATTGGACTCAAAGCACGCCTGCACCCCTTGTGTCCGTTAGAAATCTCCAAGCAAAGACTACAGAGTGCGTTTTCACAGATTAGAGATTGCTTTTATCCAGGTATAAGTTTGCACACAAGTAAAGTGGAAAATGAATAGGTTTGTACTTGGAAGAGCCCTTTTGTTGGCTGTCCTACTACTAATTTATCAGAATTGAACTCTGAGAATTCTGATAATAACAGCAATGCATTGTTTTAGTACTTACACAGCACTTGAAAGATAGCTTACTCTTAATTTTAAAATTTTCACATACAGTGATAGAACAGAAAACACCAAGTGCATATCAAGAAAATCAGAAAAATGAAAACAGATCAGATACTTCAAAAGTGTGAATTAGGTTGCAAGTCTGTTAGATTCAGCAAGGCTGTTAACTCAGCTGAAAAACTGTTTACTTGCACTTTCTACAAGAGGAAGTATGTGCTCTTTTCAGAAAGGAAGTGTGAAAAACAGTGTATGTGTGTTTGTGTGCTGATTTGTTCATATTTACAGCGAGAGAGCCCAAGTAGCTGGAGCTCACAGCAAACATTCCTTACCTTTGGCATTTTGAATTTAAATAGACTAGTGGTGGATGCTTTTGTAGCCAAACCTGGTTGCAGGCTGGCTGCATATATTTCCAGCATTGTCATTCAACTGACCATAATAAATCTGACCAATTTATTGTTCGAGCCTCTGCACCAAGCCTTTGTCTACAGTTGAGTCCCAGCTTATTTGTTACTAAGGAGGAAAAGACCTGTGGGAAAACATTTTTAAAGTCCAGTGCAGACAGCTGTCCGGAATTTTCAGTACTTTAACATCAACTAGTTGAACAGATCCACAATCACCCTCTAGGTGGTTGATTTGCATGGTGAAAACCTAGTTTTTCCTTTCAGTGGCATATGTGGATGTGCTTTGCTCACTGCGGAGCTCTCCCTTTCTCTGTTTTTCCCAGAGACTTGCGGAGCATTCCCCAGTCCTCCCACACAGCCTCTGGCCAAGTCAGAGCACAGCCTCTCAGAATAAGGATGATCTACAGATTGCTTGGATTACACAATGGGAGGTATATTTTTAATTTGCACTCCTCCTCCTCCAGTGCAATTTCATGCCCTGCATGGTCTGCCACACTTGCCAGAGCAGTGCCAGAGTGGGTGACATACCAGTATTTTGCAAACTGTCTCAAGCTGCCCTCTGAAATGAAGGAACCATATGACCCCACCAGCATCAAGTATGTGTGGTATCACTGCTGTGGTTGAAGCTTTTTTGACAAAGCACTTTTCACTAGAAAACAAAGACTTTCAAAAAATTAAACTGTGTGAAAGAGCTGGTGTTAACTTTTCTTCCAGTGAAGAAAATTATCCCTTCATGAAAGGATAATTTTATCAAAGTTTGGAGACTTTTGAAATATTTCATCTTGATATTTTGATAGGAACATTTGTTTTGAAATCACTTCTGTTTCACATGTTTTAAAGTATACAGATGGGTTAATTTCCTATTGAAAATGTCAAAATAATCTCAAAGCACTTGAAATTGTTGAATCAGGTCCTTTCATTCGCCGAAATATCAGTACCAGAGCATTTTTTTGGTTTTAACATTTTCGTACCAACTCAGGATGACAATTGTCTTCATGTGAAGGGAAATCTACTTCTCATCTATCTTTGTTATGCAAGTAAAAACTTCTAAGAGACCTTCATGTAATAGCTAAAGTGAGGTCCCATGCAGCATGAAATAAATAAAACAAGTTCTCTTTGCCTGTGTTGGCAATCACCTTGTGTAATTCCTATATATCGGCAACAAAGGATTAGATTCAGCATGAAATAAGACCAAATGGAATCTAAAGACAGTTCCCCAAACTGATGCTGGCTTGCTTTATCTAGGAGAATATTCTTGCTGTCTCCGTCTCAGTATCCTTATTGTATTTTAACGATGATGTGTATTATAGAAAAATGTTATAGATACAGATCTTCATGTTCATTCTGCTTTACACGAACGGCTTTTACATGTCCTCATTCTTGCTTGCAAAATCCCTCTCTGCCATTTCTGCCCATTCTCTTACATTTTCCATGCTCTCTTGTTTCATTTTCTGTCAAAATCAATGGAGTTCAGGCCAATGAGAGCTATGGTATTCCCTGAAATTTTCATACTGAGCATTTGGGGTATTCAACAGCTATCATAGGAAGACATGTAGAGAACTGTGCCACATTTTGTGTTTAGTTTCTCACCTAACTTCACAGAACACAGCGTTTCCCAAATTCTCAACTTTGGGCCTGGGCTGAAGCTGAAGACTTTCAACATCCTTTCAAAATGTCTGAACTTTCAACAGGCCATGTGGCAACTCCAGGTGGCTATACAGACTTGCTCTACAGCACATGAGATGGGACTCCTCTGTGCCTGAGACTTCTTAGATCTACTGTATGAGGACTAATGGCTTTCAAATGTACGAGAAATCTGGGGCTTTCTAGATGTCTTGGACTCACAGCACACATGCAGATCTCTGGACAGTACTTCTGTAGCACCTTCTTGACTATTGGGTTGAGTGTGCTTATGCAGTACGTGCAAATCTGTTTCTTATGGGAAAGCCCATAGATATGAATACTCCAAGCAGCATGGCTGAGGTTACTTGAATGTAAAATGAAAAATATTTTAATGATTTTTTTTTAAACAAAATTGTACAGACCTGACATACTGTTATGCAGTGATTTTCATTCTGCACAAAGAGCTGTATTTTCCAGTATAGCTCTATATTAGGATATTTTTTACTATGATCTGTTAGGGGACTAACTTCCAAATCACATCACTTAATCTACATATGAAAAATCAGTCCCAAACAAATCACATTGTAAACTTCAGCTTCTGGAATTATGGATTAAAGAATCTGCCAATGTGAAGTTCTCAAATGCTGTTAATGTTGGGAATCTCATGGACTTTTGTGCCACTACAAATTGCAGATGCAATATATGACCCATTTGCCTTCTCTGTGTTTTCTTTTCTTCCTCACTTTATCTAGGACAGAAATACCAAATGATGAAATAGTAGGGGCAATTATAAAGATCTATTAACTAAACTTAGATGAGCCTATACACACAGTATAACCATCTTGATCAAAGGATTTGCTGTCAGGCAAAGAGTTGACTAACTGGCAAATGATTGGAAACAGCTTTTTTCCAGCCTGTATTGGGTGATAATAATGTGGAAAGAATGGAACCTCTGAGGAATGCATTTTCACTGGTTATGCTGGAGAAAGCATGGAAGACTCTCACAGGATGGAAGAGGCAGTTTCTTTCAGAGAGGAGACCATTGCTGGGAAAGGAGGGATAGAGAAGAAGGATAGACTTGCTGAAAAGAACTCTGACCTCTGTCAAAGGAATGTTCACAAGTGGTAAGGACGTGCAGAAAGGCTGATGCATTAAGGCTTTGTAAAGCTGCTGCTTTTCTTTTTTTTTTTTTTTTTTTTTAACTGCCATATGCCTCAGGAAAGATGCATCATTAACACAGCAGTCACAAAGCCGGAGTACTGCATTCCAGGTTAGACCTTGTCTGGAGAAAGGCTAAGGCAACCGGACTAATGCATCTCATTTTTCTGGAAGTCTTACACTCTTGCCCAGAAACTACACGGAGAGAGGCCAAGGAAAGTAATGTCACTTCCAAGTCCTAGCAATGCAACACAAGACCACGGAAAGAAAGAATGCTAGGGGTAATTTGACAACTGACACATCAAGGTTTAGAGGCTATATTAAAAGAACTACTAGACATATCAATTAATTTTCTTTTGCCTCACTAATGAGCATCTTAGCTATGCATCTTCTGTTTGAAGCAGCAAGAAATTTTTTTTCCAGGTTCCTTCATGCAACAAGTTACAGTCCTCCTGAGGCATATATGAGACAGGGTATATTATAGTATGATTCTTGTTCCTAATTTCATTAATGACTCTTAACTTTCAAACTGAAGGGAAATTTAATACTTATTTTGAATGTTAAATGATGTCTCTGTAAAAAAAAACAAACAAAACCATGCGATTCAATGCTTTTCAAAGCACCAGCTTGTTCCATACTTTTAATTTGATTCTCTTGGAGTAACTGAGTTTATCCAATAACTCCAGTCTCAGATTCTAATCAAAGTCCTAGAAGGGAAAGAAAACCCCAAACAACAGAACAACCCACACCCCAAAACCAAAGCCAGAGCACACTCTTTCTTTTGCTGTGGGAACTATGAAGTTGCTGATGACCTTCGCTAAATGCCACAGCCAACTTCTGACATGATCAGAATGTGAGACCCATGACCCACAAACAGAAGGCCAATCTAAATCATGGAGTACTTGTATTTGTCTTTTGTGTCTAGAAAACTGCTGCTGGAATTTTCTGAGTGCCTCTAAAATGTATCAGAAAGTTCACTAACAAAAGTCATTGTTTTTGTAAATTTTACCTTTGGACCTTGAGACCAGCAAGCAAAACCTATTTAAGACGCAGACAAACACTCCCCTCCCCTCCCCCAAAATACCCACCAAACCCCTAAACCACCAAAGTCTTCTTTCTTTCATTTTTGTAATGATTTGAAGTCTTTAAGCTGGAAGAAAACCATCAAATACGATCTGTGAACTAATTTGCCTTCAGGTCAAAACAGAAGCAAAACAAAAAATAACAGTGTGTTAACACAATTTTAAGGTTACACAGCTAAAATATTGACAAGAAACTAGGATATGTGAAAACTGAAGTTTTAGCATAAGTGTAAGTTCTGATGCATTGTGGATCAAGTAAGTTTAAGGTCCTTTGAGGTCCTTTTAGATCCTTAAGGAAATAAAGATTATTAAAGTTACCTATTAAGCAAGAAAAAGAGCCTATAAAATACTAGTAGCCTGAGCGAGTATTGCTGTCTGAACTGAGGCAGAGGTTTTCAAAGTAGCCTGTATCCTGCTGCCGCAGCACTCTTTCTAGCAGCCCCTGAATTTGTTCGGTACCTTTGGAAACCTCATCCTGACTGCCCTGCCTGACTTTTGAGGCTTTTGCATCTATATGCTGCTACCAAACCTATGGAAACTCATTGGAGGGTGAGTAGGATACTTAGTTAACAAAACTGATAGTGTATAAATGCATTTGATTGTTACGCTTTGCAATTAAACAGAAAGCTCTAGGTAAGAAGGAGGGATAAATAAGGATTCTGCTACACCAGCAGCTGTTGGCAAGGGAAGGAATATCAGACCTGGTAGTGTTGTTAGACCATCAGAGTGCATTTTTACAAGGGATGACTTGCTCAGGTGAGGAAGATATAACTATTTTGTAGGTGCTTTTATTTGAATGACTTATCAACAGCATCAATCCAAAGGAGCACAGTCTACTGCAAGTCTGTGAAATCTTGTCTGAATTCAGATCAGTAGTGGAAAACCTTATGGGTCTAAGATAATGGGATTTTGTCCTGTAGGACTGTGTGGATGCCTTTACTGCAGATAGAAAGGTAGCAAATTGGTAAGTGTTAAGGCTGATTGGCAAACTGACTGACACATTCCCCCAGTAATCCAGCATTTCAGCAGACTAAAGGAATCCTAAAGCTTAAATTCAGATTCACCTCTGTGGTGCCTTTTAAAGGTTATTTAAGTGTTTCTTATCTTGAAAAACTGCAGTTGTGTCTTTCAGATATTCGGAGTTCAAAAAATCTAAAAGGTCCAAGAAAAAGCAGTATCATATTTTTATAACAAGAAAATTAAAAATATTTTCTGTACATTTAATTATTTTTTTGATGAACTATGTTATTTAAGAATATATACGCAGGCAAATGCACACAGAAAAAAAAAAAAACTAACAGAGGAGTTATTCACATGGTAAGCTCAATACCTGCCAAATATTGTTTATCAGAGACAGCAAAATAACAAGGCTTTTTGTTGCCCAAATTCATTATTCTTCTGCTTCGGAAGATTTGGTCTAAGGTATTCTGAATATCAGGGTTTATTTCTTATTCAGTTTTTTTAGGAAGGCAATGTATATACAGTAAGGCTGCCTGTTACTCTACCTCTGGTAAATTCTGAGCCTGCTGGCCAGTTTTAGTAGGAGGGGTAAAGTGGAAGTGAAGTAGCTCACTTATTGCCCCTTCAGAGAGAAACACTGAGGCGCGACCTATTAGAAAGTCAGTTCCTCTGTTCCTGGAAATCCTTACTGTATGGGTGAAGTCTCACAATTAAGTCTCTTTTAGACAGTCACTTTTTAGAAACTGTGAATTTGCTGAATAAATATGTAATACTTTTTTATATTTGAACTGAAGAAACACATTTATTGGCATCTTTAAAAGGTATATGTTCCTTCTTTATTCTTGAGCAAAACTTTCTTTTGGTTATGGGTGCCAAGTCCAAAATATTCTACTGTCAGTGAAATACTCTATTTTTTTTTTTTTTTTAATATATATATGCTGTCTTTGTTGTTCAGTGTGATGAAATTGCAATTACCAAGGAGCCATACTAAAAGCTCTTTGAAAATGCAAAAATTCATATGGATGCCTATTAGCTATGTATTTTATCAGTCAAGCTTTATTTTTAAAGGAATGTATCTTTTTCTATGTCCTTGCTTTCTGTTCTCTCAGTAGATAAAGCTTTCTCTGAGGATGCTAATATCTTAGGCCAGCACACTCTGCTTTCTCTCTCGTCTATCTGTCTAGTCGCACATATGAATGTATTTTTTATAGAGACTTGTTTGTAGGTGTAGTCTCCTTTTGGTTCCCCAACATTCTTTACTTACTCCTCTGCATCTCATTATTTGCCAATACTTGATGTTTCTCATGGCAATGCTTTTTTATGTTTTGGCTCATACTGGAGTCATTTGGTCACACCTGGATTAGAAGTTTTGAATGTGTCTGAAAGGAAATGCCCTCAAAGAAAAACAGAGACCCACAGCACATTTTTAGCTAAAGCACACAAAACACATAGTGAGTTTATTATATCATACTTTCAGTATTGCAAAACAACATTTCTTTGAGGAAAAGGATGGCCCCTGTCCCATTTGAGCTTTTTTTTTTATGCTGTTAGAGCTGAGTAGTACCATTTCAGATCTGCAGTAATTAGCAGGAAGTTTCAGGATTTCTTAGCATCAGGCAGAAAGGTTTGCTTCTGATAGAAAATGTCCCCTTTGGGAAGGAAGTTTCAGATGAAGAGCATTTCACTGGATCAATAGATGACACCCTCAGAAAAGGAAGCCTGCATTTGTCTCACCATGTCTTACACGCAGCTATGGGCAACAGAGGAAAGTATGTTATCTAGAGATTGTCTCTGATAAAGGGATATCCCTCAAACTCCCAGTGCAGCTAGCAACCGCACATTGATTTTTGAGAAACAAGCTGTGGCAATTTTTAAATTTCTGTTTTATACTGTGGAAGCAGAGGAATAAAACCATGTCTTCATGTTGAAAGAAAAGTTGTGAAATTTCTTTCCGAAGGCAGCAGGCAGCCTGTTATAACACCACTTGAACACCTTGAACAAAACTAGTACCCATTGTGTCATATAGCATAATGAACAGGAAGGAAAGCGCTGCACAAGAAATTACACTTTTCTTTCTTTTTCTTTCTCTCTTTGTTTTTTTTAAAGGCGAGAGACCTGATTTCTGTAAACAACCCCCTAAAGGTACTCCCCTACCAATAACAGTCCACTGTAAAATAGATAAGGTTCTCATTATGTATCCTCCATGTCTTGATCATAATTTCTATCATGGTTGACATTCTGGTCCAGTTATATCAGGTACATTCTGTGTAAGTCCTTTAGAAGACCGGGATAAAACCCTGCTGAATGCAGGATCATTTTGCCTTGGGGAGAGAGTTAGTCAAAGTGCACAGTTCAAGGTGGATTTCCAGTCAGATTCTACAGTACTGGGACATTCTGAAAGAAATATTTTTGAATTGAACATAGCTCAGAAGGAATTAAATTAGTTCTTTAATGCTTGGTTTTTCTCCAGAGCCATCAACACAAATTACTTTCTAAAATAGGCAGCTAAATATAATAACACAGCATTAAACTGAAAAGAAAAAGTTAATACTGTTGTTACATGATGCATTTTGTTTGACTAAATTGTATGGATAATTTCCACTATAATTTCAGTGGTGTTTATAAAGATCTTTTAAAAAGATTTCAGTTTAACATTTCCTATAGCTGTGTTTTTTCATAATATAATTGAATTTATCTGTACAGTAAGTTTTTTTTTCTTGATAACTGCTTAATGATATTTTAAATATAACAGTATCCTAGAGTATTCTGCATATGCACATAACTCCCTTACCTTCCTTTCTAAGGCTCTTAAAGATTTAATTAAGCTGGTCTGACACAGATTAGCTTCTTTCAGAATACAGGTTGCATTGAGGCACTAATGTTTATGTTCAAATGCAGTGTTATGATATCAGTCATCTGCTCAAACCTGAGATAGTTTTCTTTCATCAAAAGCTTGAAGAAGAGTTCTTCCAAAATGGTTTGTTATTTATAGCTGCATTTGGACAAAGTATGCCTTGAAAATACTTGAAATATTTCAGACAAATTTCTGGTTTTGAGGTTTCCTTTTAATTACATTGTAATTACATTTTCATTGTAGTTTCACAAATTGTCATGTCTGACAATGTTTAAATCCACAGGGATTTATTTTTAACTGTATTCTAATTGGTGTTACCAGGGTCATAGCATATTTCATTTTCTTCAAGGATTGCTATTCCTGTGTCAAACTTTTCTGTGTATGGACACATTGGTGTACAAAATCCTATAAACCAAGGTAACCGATATGAAGTAAAAAATTATTTCCCAACGTCAAAATTGTTCTGAATACATGTCCCATCATTCCCTAGACTCTGTTTTCCTGCATAGTTCTTAATTGTAAAATTTACCATGAAAAAGAAAAGGTAATTTTTTTCAGGTCAGTACAGAAGCTTCTAGAGATCTGACTGGTATAACACTAATGTACAAGCTTGCAGCCATCGATTCACTGTTTTCTTTCATCTTTGTACTCACCTGTTCTTATGGTGCAAGAGTGTTATGAATCTGCACATGAAGCAAATGGTGCATTCAGTTTCACAATTGGCATCCCAACTCCAGCACCTTCACAAATATACAATGTAACTGTGGCAAGGGGAACAATGCAAGCATGAAGGAATTCAATTTCTGTTTCAGCTTATTGCTGTGAAAACCAGGTACAACTGACAAAGTGAAGGGGGTTTGACTTGCGGCTTGTCTGTGTTTGCGTAAGGTAGGGTTTCATCCCTGTGCAGCCAGATACAAAAAAGTCTTTCTGAAATGTAGGACTGTGATGTGCAATGTATCTCCTGTTCGCTCTGTCCAAGGCAGGCATGAGTCTGTTGGTTCTCACTGAAGGAAAGTGGTTGTACAGACCCACGCTCCTAGTGAGATGTTGCTGTTAAATAAGAGCAGGATGGAAAAGATCAAAGCTGTGTCTCCCCCCCGCTTCCCCTGTTTATCTTTCTTTTCTTTTCTTTTCTTTTCTTTTCTTTTCTTTTCTTTTCTTTTCTTTTCTTTTCTTTTCTTTTCTTTTCT
>JANRGW010004705.1:0-53943 GCA_024733675.1 Psilopsiagon aymara | reverse complement strand
CTTTTCTTTTCTTTTCTTTTCTTTTCTTTTCTTTTCTTTTCTTTTCTTTTCTTTTCTTTTTTCTTTTCTTTTCTTTTTTCTTCCTTCCTTCCTTCCTTCCTTCCTTCCTTCCTTCCTTCCTTCCTTCCTCCCTGCTCTCTTTCTTTTCTTCCTTTCTTTCTTTCCTTCCTTTCCTTTCTTTCTTTCTTTTCTTTCTTCCTTTCTTTCTTTCTTTTCTTTCTTCCTTCCTTTCTTTCTTTCTCCCTTCCTTTCTTTCCTTTCTTTCTATATTTATTTCTGTATTTATTTCCTCCCCACACACATACCAGAAGGCTGTTTCTTATTTTGAAGCATCATCATTCTCTGCTCCAGCACTCACTGGAACTCACCCATTTGGTGGAGTTTTGACTGGTGCTGGGTTGCCATTTTAACTTGGCAAATTCAGACTCTTGTTCCCCAATGGCCTGCCAGCTAAATTGGTGTGTTACAGATGAATGCACAGCTCACAGATGGTGTTTGAGTGTTTAGTGGCTCTCAGAAGTAGATATGTATTTGGTCAGGAGGAAGATAGCATTTTTCCTTCAGACAGAGCAAATGTCCTTGGGGAGGATTTCTGTGTCAAGGTAGAAACTGCTGTACACATCAGGTACAGGCGACTCTTTTAGCTGAAGAAGGAGTACTACCTATATATATATGTATTTCTTTTTCTCCTGGCTAGGGTACACTATTACTATTAGTATAAATAGAAGGGTTTTTTTTTATCCTGAGTTTCCTGAACTTCTGTGGATATTTTAAGCCTAATGTCTCTCCTCCTTTAGTTTTTCCTTTCTTTTTAACTGAGATTACCTTGAAGATATATTTATTAGTCTGATGTTCCTGTAAAGTATTTCTCTAGGTCCTAAACTCTGTTTTACTGCTCACGCTCAAGGTTGAGCATTTGCGCTTAGGACAGCTTTAACGATAACTCTGTGTTTGTGAGTTCTACACCTCTGCTGACATCTCACATCCTCCCCTATGTGGGTTGCGTCTTTTTCTCATTATTAATTGTCTTCTTATTTACTTAAAGCAGTCAGAGGGCAAGAAGTAGGGGAGGAGTTACATGCTTTCTTTTGCTTCTTGACTGGCCTAGTCATGTCATGAGGATGAATAACAGAGACTGTCCGCTGCCTTTTGTTCCTTTCTAGAATGAAATATAAACCAGAGCTTCTTAAAAGTTTTGAAAGCTGCACTAGAGTTTCCTTGTTTCATGTTTGTTCCCATCCAGAGCTGGAAGCAGACAGGCTGGAATATGTTAACAAAGTCTGTTCTTGTAAGATTTCCAGACTGCTTTGCCAAGCCAAAAGCTCATGAAAATGCAGTTAAGCATGAAATAGGCAAAGTTTTAGTGGCCTACCTAAACTGCAGGCATGACAGTAATAATTTTTTTTGTCATTTTTGCTTTGTCATTGTCAGATGCTGCTCAAAGCTGAAATGTGCAAAGCTCTGCCAGCTCTCTACAAGGAACCACACTGTCCTCCAGCACTATTGCCACTCTGCTTACATTTTGTGATTCTTCCTTCTTCCTATGCTTCCTTCCTCAGCTTGGTAAGAAAAGTGTTCTTGTGAATGTCTCAGCTAATTCCCTCAGGAAATTCCTAGCTAAAGGCAGGAGATGCGGTTCTCTGCCAGCCTTACACCACTGGATAAAGGGACTGCTGAAGACGCAAAGCTGCTGTTGTTTGCCAGTTTTCTATTGTTATAAACTCTTTTATAGTGAAAGCTGAGTGTCCACCATTTTGAGTCTAGCATAGATGTATCCAGAGGAATATGAAGCTGTCAACACTTTCTTCCCTTCCTCTTTAATGAATAGGTCTTGGCCCATTGACCCACAGTGTCTGTCCTCCAGTATGGAAGAACATAGTGGTCCCTCCAAGGCAACAGCTGTGCCAGCGTACAAACCCATGAGCTTGTTGGCATGAATAGGCTGTGGGACAAGTTCAGCTGATGTGTTTGTTCTGGCTCCTGGCTATGCATGTGATGCAGAAACACCTGGGCTGTTGCTGATCCGGAGCTTGCTGCCTTCTGGCCATCTCCTTCTGAGCTGGAACAGCCTGGACCTTGGAAGGAACTCGGCTGCCATCACCCTCCTCCTCCCCAGCTTGGTGGGGCAGTGTGGGTGTTGCCAGATGCATTTGCATACTCGTGTCATGTTCTTTGCAGCAAACCAACACAGTTATTGCAGCTATTGGCTGACTATTTTTTCTGCTTTGAATGGATGCTTAATTCCTAAAGCCTTCCTCCAGTGTTTTTGGATTTTGCATGCTTCTTTTTTCCACCACAGGTGCACCTGAAAAATAAACCTGTCATGATTTCCATCATTTCTTCTGTACCATGATTTTGGATTTTTCAGCTCACTGTAGAAAAAAATTCTCTTATGAGCATTTGTATGTTAAAGAACTACCTAATGTCCCCTCAAGTCTTTTGTCACCTGTCTTACTGCAGATAGCACCTAGACAGCCCTAGACAGCCCTTGTAACTGTTTGTGGTACCTGCTTCCTTGGTACTTGCAAACTGAAGACTGTGAAGCATAGGTGTGTATTGGGAAAAGATGAGAAAAACCAGTATATTCATCCTAGGCAAAAATGTTCTCCCTGGTAATATTCACTTTGCATACAAATATTTTATTAGGAATCCAGTGGATAGAATAATGGACTGTAACTCAGCAGAGCGCAGTTCACAGCTCTGCCATTTGCTTATTGAGCAAAGTAATTTGTACCATCAGCATACAGCCTAGGATAAAGACAATTTCTTTGTAATGCAGTGTGAGACCCATAATGGAAAAATGCTATGCAGAAGGAATAAAATAATAATAATAATAATAAAAATTATATATTCTTTATATATGTTTATGTTGTGAAAAATAGAATGAATCAGATTCTTCTGTTCTGCCTTATTCTTCATCAGTGGTGTTTTTAACTGGCTTCCATTTTAAGGGCCACATGTACTAGTGCATTATTTTAAGACATACCTTCAGATACAGGTGTGCTTTTCCATTGAAAGTGTATAGCCTTTTATTGCAGTAACAATGGGCAACACTCCCTACATCTTCATTACTTCAATAAGCCATAAAGGACTTTAAAGCCAAATTTAAATACGTACCATTTATGCTGATGATGGGGAACGGTCTTTTTTTATTTGTGAACTGAGTAAATATGTGGAACAGATTCTTGGGCTGTGAAGACTGTGGTTCCCTGAAAGTAATGTGCATAATGTAATTCATGTCTGCATTTGCTCTTAAAATCTTCTCTGGTTGTATGGGTACCATAAACCATTAATTTTGCCTTATTTTATGCAATGTAAATAATAGATATGTCCAGGACTTGATCCCGAATACCTTAGCTGGTATATACCGTTGTAGCTCTGGAGCAAGCAGGGCTGCATCAGCTGAGAACCTACCCCACCATCAGCAGTAAGTGCCACTCTTGTGGTGCATTATGCAAATGTTCACTGTAGTTTGTCAGCAGCAAAGCTGTCACCCAACAGTACACACTGCCTTATATTAGCCATTACTTTTCTGTCATCAGCACCAAGTGTAGCTTAGGAGAATCTGTACGTTGTTTCTTTCCTTTTGAGCAATTTTCATTGAAAAAATTGACCTGCTTTTATGGTAATCTGGTCTCTACTATTTGTTATTGCAGCATTTTGTGAAGAAAAATGCAAAACTAATGCCCTAGAAAGAAACATTGAGCTAAATTACTTACCAGTAATCCATGGAATCAAGGATAAATCCATTGCTCAAGTGGCTTCTCATGTGGAGGTTCATATAGTTTTCACTCAAGGACTGAGATTTGTTGGTTTTGTGGGGTGAGGGAGTTGTTTTGGTTTTGGAAGGTTGTACTCATGCTCTCTGCCCTACAGCAACTTCGTATAAATCTGTTCTGAAAACTGTACCTGCCAGCACTGCCACTCCACCCACTAGCTTTCACTAGTAGCACCAGCTAAAAATACTTAAAGGGTCTGTTTCCACTTGCTTATTGCATTTCATTTCATGTTTCAGCCTCTTCCTTTCTTCATTCTTCAAAACAGTCAATAAAGGATATAATTTATCCCAGTGTTTTGAAGTGACAAGCAGTGAACAGTCTTATAGCATGATTAATGAGTACTCAGGAATAGTTTGCTGTAACTTATAAGTAAGTTAGGGCCCACTGAATTTGTTTTAAAGTAAGTAAAGAGATTCCAGTTATGGGTTGAGGCCTCCACTGAATCACTGGACATGCTGTATTTTCCATCAATTTCTACTGCTGGCAGATGGTGTTCATGTCAAGATGTTACACAGTCACAGGAAAGTACAAGTCAGCACGGAAGTGACACTCAGAATACGGACTTCTGGCACATTAAGCAGTAAGAAGGACTTTAATTTTGGTTTAAAAGCTGGAGTGATGGTCAAGGTGTATAATGAAAATCATGAAGTCTTTAAAAAATAATTGCTGTTCAAAAAGTAAAAATTAATATAGTTTGGTTCTACTTAATGGATTTATTTTTCTTTATTTCTTTGTCTTCCAGCAAGCTTGGCTTTTTGTGGAGTTTCTGGGCTGCTATTGCTTTTCTCAGAAGAAAGCTGCACTGAAATAAAGACATCATAGAAATTCCCTGCTTGTTTAAGCAGGGTTATTGCCAGTAAAAGGTTTCTAGGGTTTGATAACAGCAAATGTGTTCTGAATTTATCTACCTTTCTTTGAAAGTTTGTTGAGTAGGTGGATTCCCTTGGCTGAGATGACATAGCTCACAGGTGGAGACATTAGGTCTCTTTCTGACTTCTTGAAAGTGGAAGCTGGGGAGAAATAGAGTGACGAAGGCACAGGTTTGGTATATTCACTGCTGCGTGAGTCTTAGGCAAGTTCAATAGCCACACTTTTTATGGTATGCTCATGGTTCTTACACAAGCAGCTTCCATGTAATAAGTAACAGAGCTGTAGTAAGTGTATTCCTGAAACTGCTGTGAAAGTACTGATTGCATTGCCAGATCCTGCTTCTGTGAGGAAGAAGTTATCTTACCTTCCCAACTCAATGTTTCTCAGTGTTTCTGGCAATCCAGGACTGTCGTGATTGAAATGAGACTCAGTGTTTTCAGCACTCTGAGCTGCATGTCCTCCTTCTCAATATGTATGTTGGGTTGGAGGAAGGATTTATGTCTTGAATCATTTTCAGGTGGTATATTGAACATTTTACTCTAGTATTGCTTGTTCAGAAGTAGCTTCATTTAGTAAATTGATCCTAAATTATCTGGTAGCAAATTACTCTTACATGAAATGAGGTGATGATCTAAATCCAGACTTTTGTGGAAAATACATTGTTGGTTGTGCTTTTGGCACAGGGATGGAGATTGGCAGTGTTCCTTGTGGGGCGTGAATTTCTGACATGGGTGAGGCTGGGTGGGACATCTATGTAATTCTGCTTATTTGATGAAGGATCAGAAGAGTATTATGAGCTAAAATAGCTTTTTTTTTCCTCCCTTTTGATTTTTTTTTTTTTTTCCCCCAGAAACAATAAATTACTTGGTCTAACTAAAAAACCTGTTGTCTAATCCTGCCCTATTAACTCTCCTCAAGGATTGGATTGAATACTTTGAAAGCAGATTTTGATGGAAGTTATGAAAGATGACAAAATAAGTAAAGCAAATGTAGTGAAATCTAGCTTCAGAGTTCAGAACATTCAGGATGCTGTGGTTATTGTAGTATAGTACCACAGTCAATTATATTTCTTATTTTATATTTTTCTTTGCCTCTTTCCCACACAAGCCTAGACTATGATTTCAGAACACTAATGAAATGTGTTGTGATGTTCCAGTAGGCTGCTCTGGGTAAATAATCACAATATGAGGAAGGTAACTCATAATGTGGCCTAAAGTCTGTAAAGTAGAACATTGCAGCTAATTAAGATATAAGCAAAATAGACTGCAGTGTCTTTAAAAGCCCCTCAAAACCCCTGACAGGTTAACCTGCAGTCACTGCAAGGTTCTCATATCTCAGCTCAGCAGTTGCTTCCATGAAAGGTTTTGGTGATTTATACTTGAATCCTTCTTAGTGACCTATAACATGTTTGGGTTTTTTTTTGTGATGTGTTCCTGACAATTCCCCCTGTTCTTCAGACAAAGAGGTAACTAAAGATTAAGCCTTCTCATGAGAAAAGGGGCTGGCTGACAGCATACCTTTTCTCACTACACATGCACCCTGCTTCAACACTGAGGATCAGGGGTAGCATAATGCCAAGGCTGGTCTCAAAATCCAGTCTTGCGGCTGGCAAGTTTGGATTTATTTTTTTTGCTACTAATGCAAACCTAGAACAAATGCAGAATACTTTTATTTTCTCCAGTGCTGTTCACAGTTCTGGGGAAAGAGACGCATGCAACAACTTAAGAAATTCATATGTGTAGGCAGGAAAATATTTTAAAATATCACAGAAGATTTAAGAGTACAAAGTACAGAGCAAGTATTGCTGTTGATTCTTCTCAAGTCATACACTACACTTAAATAAGCCAGCATGCTTTCTTCTGCACAAAGATCTTTATATTTCTGAACTTTCAGAAGCCTTAATCAATATAAATAGGAGCTTGAGCATGATGACATCATATTTAGTTCTAGAGTGCATCTCAGCTGCTTAGTCATTTAAATCAGTGGAAATGAGCATAACAGAAGTTTCAAAAGGTCAAAGAAGCTACTGTCTTTTCAGCTTTGAATCAGCTGAGAGACTCCAGCTTCTTGGAAACATAATGCCAAGTCTGCATCTCTGCATCTCATTTCTTCTCCCCTTCCCCCCTCTCCCCCTGCCTTTGAAACATTATAGTAATTAGCTTAAAGGGCAAATCACACCACACTCAGTAGCAGAACACTGTACAGTGCAAGTTGCTTTCTATTTTCTCTTTCACTTGAAACTAGTTTAAAGAGGAGCTTTAGCCCACACTGTGTGCTGAAATACTTGACTGAAGTTCTCTTACCCAAATGCCAACAAGCTGTTCACTTTTTTTCAATAAGATGGATACTTTTCCAGTACATATATGACAAGTTCTGTTTCCATTTTCTCAGAAAGAAAAAAAGTAACAAAGTGTTCCTTGGAGAGCAACCTGTGAAAAAATAAAAATGAAAATGAAAGCAAAAGACTTTTAAAAACTTGGTTTTAAATGTTTTCTTTACAAAAGCAGAGGCATAATTTCTGTGAGGAAACCATGTATTGCCTAGACTGCAACAGAAAAAAATGCGTTTTCTGATTGGTCAATCAGAAACTGTGCCTTGTTTATCTGTCTAACAGAACTCTACAGTGTTTTAGCAATTGCTATTTCTCATATGGTTTTCTGAATGACTCTTAATTTTCTTTCTATATATTTCCAGCTGCCGTTCTGCTGCTGAAGTGAAACTATCCAGACAGGTTGCTGAGCGTTTCCATTTTGTGGTGCATGCAGCCTTCTCAGAGCTGGGAGGTGAACACTGGTGCTCTGGGGAATTCTGGCTGCTTGTGCTGCTGGTGGTTCTGCTTTGGTTTGTGAGACTTTACCTGCATTATTTGAGCCAATGGCTCTTCCTTCAGTCCATCTCAGTTCCTGTCACAAAGTAAGTCACCCTGCCTTTTTTCTCTGTCAGAATGTTCTACAAATAGCTTTATTCAAGGAAGTTCCTTTGCACTGCTTAGAAATATGATGACAAAGACTCATGCTTCTAGGCTGAGGGTTCTGCATGCAAGCCCTAATAGGAGCCTGCAGAGACTAGGAGAGCAAAGACCACATCTACACTCCAGAAGATCTGATATTTAAATGTGACCCCAACAGAGAAGTGAAGCTGTTAAAAATGTCAATTTTCAACCCAGAACAGGATGTTTCCATTTGTATATCTTGTGTCATACCTACCTCTGTCCCTTCTGAGGTACTCAGCAAGTTGTATGTCTTCCACAGGAATCATTTATCATTTTGGATCGAGTATTAAAAAATAACTAGTAAGTGCACAAAACTAAGGCACTTAAAGCATATTTGATGTTACCAAAGTGATCTATGTGTAAAATACTTTGAAAAATTCAATTTTGTTTATCAGTTTTACTGTGAGGGCTACAACGGATTGACCTATTTTAACTGTATGATACATTAGTTTTAGCTTGGGAACCAGAACTTAGAGTGTTCCAGGAAAATCATTCCTTGTCATTACTTGACATGGGAAAAAAAAAAAAAGAAAAAAAAAAAAGAAAAGATGAAGAACAGGTCCTCAAGGTGATGTATACCTGATTCTCCATATCTTCATTTGTTGCTGTGGGGTAGAAAACGGGTTTACAGAGCAAAAAAGATCAGTCATGTTTAGGGAAGGGAAGATTTCTCCAATAGAAACTTCTTTTCCTCCCACTTACAAGTGAGATGCAAATCTCAATCGGTCAGTAAGAGATGGTAGCATACAACTCTGCGAGCTATGTCTGCTGCAATACTGGGATTACCAGCTAAAATTTGAACAGGTTATCTGAGCAGATCAGGCAGCACTGGGAATTCTAAATATTAATATTAAACCAGCCATCCCTCACTTCAGGTCTTGCACAGTCCAGGCAGGCTCAGCCAGTTGGCATTAAAACTTCCAGGAGGTCAAGCATGAAGAGTCTGAGAGAGCAAAGGAAACTCAACAGAAGGAAGCAACATGTGTGAGAGAGGTGATCTTGTTCAGAGTCACTAATCACAGCTGTCCTTGGCAGTCAGCTAGATAAAGAATGATGTTCTCAAGCCAAGATGTCCTGGATCATCATCCCAGTCTGCTGTTGTGTGCCTGCAGAACATGAGGCTGGGTTGAGGGCTCTCTAGTCTCACCAAATACAGTGGGACTATTCAAGAGCTGGAACCAAACTGAGAATCAAACCACCCCACCTTTAGTTAGAAAAAGAATTTAAGCCACTTTGATTGGCTTGAATTTTTTGCCTTAAGTTTTAGCATCTAGATGTAGCTTACAATACCATGCAGTTCCTGCTTCCTACAGTGCCAGCATGTGTGCTCTTTGTGTGAGCTTTGCAAGTCCCGCCATACCATGGTGGCAAGAGGGCAATTTCTAGTCACTTTAGGGATGTTAAAAGCTGTGTCTTCCATATCACATTTTCCACTTAATGCTGAGAGGGGTGAGTTCCTGGGGCCTGTTCTTACATTGGTGCTTCTGGGAGCTGATGTCTTTGTATAGCCCTTGCCTACACAGTCCCAAGGGCCTGGATGTGCATCCACTGAGCTGAAAGTCAGAGGCGATCAAAGAACATGGAGTCAGGAAGAGAAAAATATTTATTTTTTTTTAGTAGCTTCCCAGAGTTTTTGGTCAGAGGGTTGTGACAAAGATAGGGAAACAACTTTGCAATGCAGCATGCTATATGCATGATTCTATTAATTTTAATGGTTTACCCAGGAGCACAGACAAACTCTCTCCTTTCACTTATTTGCAGATTCCAGATTTTCCCTCACACTGTTGAACTATGCTACCAGAACTCCTTGCTGCGGACCAGTGAAGAGTTGTTCATGGTTGTGGTGGGACCCCTAACCTTGAATGCAGGGCTACTTCTTATGGTCCTGATCAGATGGGGCTGTCAGCAGCTGTTTGACTCATTCCCTTCCTTCTTGTCAAAGTTTATCATAGCTATGGGACTCTGGACAATGCTAGACCCCTTGGCAGTGTTCACAGTGGATTCATTCCTGGGGGTAAGTCACTTAAAATAACTTGGACATGAGACCTTGACGTAGAAGTTTGTTTTATTCAGTGAATCACTGAAAGATAAGAAATTCCACCCCTGGCAATGGAACATGAAAGTTAGAAAGAAATTAAAGAATAATGTTGTACATTACCTTTTTATTAACAAAATTCCCATCTAATGGAGTCACTGTGTTTCTGCATAAAATTAAGAGCACTCTACAAGCCATATATGGTGATAAGAAAGTAAATCCACCAGTGTGGAGTGATTGCATCTGCTTTGAAAAGGATTACTGCAATTTTGGATGTTAATGGAGATGAGTGCATGAGCAGTCCTGGTTATTAGTGCTTCAGATATTTCTAAGCATAGAAACAGGCAAGATTAAAAAATAGAGGTTATTGTGCACTTCTCTGACGTGCAGGGTAGTTAACATAATTTGCTGGCACACCTAAAAGGACTTGAGATTGAAAGACTGGAATCTTTATGAAAGAACTTCAAACATATGTAAAATCATCAGAGCAAAGCTCCCAGTTCTATGTATGTGTGAACTGTGTACCCCATCTGTACTTTGGTGGCTGGGAACTTCTATCATATCTTAGGTAATGCCATGTCTTCCAGAACATGTGTTTCAGCTTCAGCTGTCACTATATAGGTGACAGAGGGTCCTTTCAGTAGGTGCAGAGTACTGAGAGCTTTTCTGGGGATGTGGTATTGTTGTTCTTCTCCCCTTGGCTGTATTTCAAAGACATCTTTGTTTCTGATGCTCACTTCAGCAGTAATCCACAGTCCTTGTTGTGTATTAGGTTTTCTCAGGTCTCTTGGTTCCTCATCTAACCTGTGATTTGCTTTTAAGAAGTCCTGTTAAAATGTGATTTTCCACTGTTTGCATGTTGTTTCCCATTTCAGTGGTTTTGAAAATTAAAATTCATCTGTTCAAGAAATTTAGTTGCAGCTCACTTGGGTGGTAATTGCAATATTTTGAGTATGTGGCAACACACTGAAGTTTTCACTTGGACAGTCTGCTTTTTTTTGGTTTTTAATTTCGTGGTGTAAAACATGCACAGAATTGAATCCAATTGTTATTTTTCTGATGCAGATTATTTTTTCTCCTAAAAGAAAAAAAGGTTATTTACCCAATATTCAGGCTAGGTGTATTTAAATATTATAAAGGCTTTTTACTCCCTTCTAATGCTGGTATATTCATAAAACCTGGAGAAAAATCATTGCCATTGACTTCAGTGGAATTGCGCTCAGTTCTCATCAGACTGTATTTGTTAATAATTTCAAATAGGGATTGGTCCGAGGGAAACATGAGACAGGAATAAAGTAACTAAGATTTTCATTACAGCAGTTAAAAAACACACTTCCCTCTGTACTTCATGCTGAAAATTTGGCAGTTTTACCCAGCAAGATTATCTTCGGTAGAAACTCATTTGTTCAAATATTACACAATATACTGTATGTATCTTTCCCAAAATGAAACTATATCTCTCACATGTGTTTTTGTTATTTCATTTGTATTTTTTTTTCTCCTGGCATTATTTCAGCAGCTATTTCAGATTTACTTGCCAATCTATTTTAGATCAAGCATTTTTAAAATGTTGTGTTATGGTAATATGTGTTATTTTAGTGCTAGAATGTATTTGGCTATCCTAAATGGCCTTAATACTTATGAAAGATGACAGATAGCCCTGGAGACAGAGGTTTCTCTGTTTACTAACTAATGTTTTTTTTGTTGTTAAGAGAAGACTGAAGAACAGTTGCAAATTTGGGGTGTTTCAAACTCATAGTTCAACATATTATGTTGTATTCGTGATTTCAGGTTTGCCTTACTGTCAGCTTGTAGAGGGATGTTCCAAGGGGAGAAACTTTCCTATGATTTTGGAGAATACAGTTCAAGTTCCAGTTCTGCCAGAGCTTTCCCAGGCTGACTCAATTCACTCTCTGTAGAGAGTAACACCTCTTTAACCACATGTATATATGTCATCATAAAAAACATTACAAACTGCAAGGCACTGTGGTGCGATAAGTACCTCAGATAGATGTTGACAGATGTTAATTAAGCAATTTAAAATGGAGATACCTTTCTTAGATCATGTCTTTGAGGACCACAGAAGGATTGGCGCAATCGCTTTGTTAGAAAAAACTGATTGAAAAGTACACTTCCCCCACACCATTTTTGCCTTGCCAGAAAGAACTGCTCAGATAAGAGAAAAAACTATTCTTATTTGCCGTTCAGACTTTTGCCTCTCTGGAGGGATGTCAGAATGTGACTGCTGTATGGAGGATTTTCCTTGGTAGACAATTTCTTTGGTAAGAAAGTAGTGAAAAGAGCCAGCTTTTATTATAAGAAGACAAGATAGAACAGAAAGATAGAACAGAACCAGAATATTTCAATTTTTGGTAATGAATATGGGCAGATCTGAATTAGTGACTAGTCTTTATATGCTATTATGTGTCTCCTGGGGACCTGTAATTTCTGTTAGAGACCTGACAGTATTGCAAAGGGTGGAAAAAGAACAGAAATATATTCAAGAATCTCAGTCCTTGAATAGCTCATCATTGGATTTGTAACTGTCTTTCTGCTACTACACACATCACCACAAAGGTAACCAAAAACAGGGAGAAAGATTTGACTATTCCTAAAGAAAAGTCCAGGCAAGTTGGTCAAGAAGCTGCAGGTTCCTTGAAGCCTTAAGATCACAGATTCCCTCTCTGAATAATAGCCACTGGATTTTTTGGTTTTGAAGTTTCACATCCTTGAAAAAATGTGTCAATGTGATTTAATAGCTGTCACTGTTACACGTTAAAAAGCAAAAAGGGAAGAGAGAAATTGATCTCATCTCTGAGCAGTAGAAGACCTATGATACGTAGCTGAATTTTTCTAAGTTGATCCAGCAGAGGGCAATAATATGTCAATACAGGAGCCAGTTCTTAATAACTAGATACGGGGGATTAAAAAAAAAAAGACAATAATAAATTTTTGGAAAACCTTTTTCTGCATTTTACTGGAAGTATAATGAAACATAGAGTGATACAGAACCCTCAGGATTCTTTTTGAACCTTTGCAAAAATGAACAAGCCCCCTTATTCCCAATTAAATTAATATTTTAATCCTATAAATATTAATTCCTTATCATTATTTAGTATGCTAAAGATTTATTTCATCTTCAGTAGAATGAAAATAGTTATACATGTTTTTTTATTACAGAGCAGCTGAACATAAACTATTAATAGCATATCTAAGTAGGGTGTATGACAGTCATGTACCTTTGGAGAAGCTATTAATGGTACAACTTATGACTGCTATTTTGTACAGGTATGAGGTATCTTTAATTCTACCACAACAGTGGAAGTATGATACAGTCAGGTCTCTTCAGAGGTATTGCTCTCTTTGAGTCTCTGTCTCTTCTCAAGAAAGAAATAAATGAAATAAGATGGCTGATGTTTGGTGGTACTTCAGTGTTGCAGGCTGTTCTTTGTGGCTTCCCAAACTGGACTGACTAGGCACTAGGAATGGAGGATGAAAGGAATATCTGATTTTCTGACTTAAAATATTGCAGACAGACTTGATAATGCATGTACATAAATTGAAATAATGTTTCATAAGGGGGAACTTATCTCTCTTTCACTGAAGAAAGGTCAACCCCTTTGGGCAAAACTTGACAAAACCCTGCTGGTTCCCCTTGTTGATCTACTTGTAGCTGTTTCTCCATTTTTCTCACCTCATTGGATATCAGTCAAGCTTTGTGAACCCACTACCTTCTTTGACTGATGCTGTTTTTTGCAAAGCTAGTGGAAAAGCTATTCTAGGTGTCAGCTAGCAACAATCACAGATGCCCTGAGACTTCCATTTGGCATTTCAAATAACATGATGGTTACTTTTGTTTTCCAGGGGTAGCACCAAACACTGGCCCAATCTGAAGCTGAGAATTGGTGTGTATACACCCTCCAAAATGCACATACTCAAAATGATTGCGTAACTTGTTGAGTCTGAAAGGAATCAGCACTTTTTCTGTGACAAGGGCAAGTCATTTTGAGACTGGTCAGTTTGGAATTATGCACTGGCACAAGTGTTTTCTGCTCACTCAGCACTCCTAAAACCAGAAGTATATATCATTCAAGATTATGCCTCTCTGATCATTGAAATAAGGCAAATTTAAGCCTTTTCTTATTCCACTTCTCCGGAAATATGTTACCAAATCTCACATTGAGTATTTTCACTGCGATATGGGGTTTGTTCAATAATCTGCCTATATAGTCTAGGTTTTAATTGTACTTAAGTAAACCAGAAAACAGAAAACATCTGATGGTTAATTTCAAATTCTGTGTAGCAGAATCCTAAATTTCAAGCTGTGTTATTACAGTTGAAGTTATCGTTGAAGTTATTACTGTTGAAATCTTCTCATAAAGGGAATCATGGTTGTTTTTTTTTTCATGGTGCCCATAGGTAAATAGTCTAAGCAGGTTTGGTATTGTCTTATGTTGATTTTTTTCCCCATGACAGCGACTTGGGAACAGTGTAGAGAAACCTACTGCTGATGCTGCCAAGCTCTCCTGGGTCTTTCTAAGAGCAGAGGAGTCATGGATTCCTGGAGCCTTAATCACTGTAATACTTTATACTATCTTATTCATCATCTCATCAACAGTGTTGTATCTGTATTTTTTAAGGTATGTCCCTTTATCTCATTATTCCCTCAGGAGTTTAAGCTCAAGTTCCTTTTTCTCTAAGATAAAACAAGGTGACATGAGAAAAGACACATCAGTGCCACAAATCCAGGGCCCAGAGATGCAGACAATCAAGAAGGGGTTAACTCCTTGTTAACTTTTAATGCACTGGTATTTGGTGGGCACAGCAACTCATAGAAGGAGCCATTTATTTCTTTAACAAGAACACAACTGATACAATGATCTTTCATGGATTCTAGGAGCTTCTGTTTCTTTAGCTTCAGACAATGGTGTCTGTCAAGGGTTTAAGCTCTGAAGTGTGTATATCTTTTATTTGTACTTTGGAAGACATTTTTGGTCTTCCAAGCAGAGTTTTGTGAGAAATAGGAAAAATTCAGAAAGCAACATCTGATGTGATGTGCAAAATCTCTAAGTCTGCAGTTGCCCACAGAGTCTTAAAGCCTTTTGATGAAACAGGATTTTTGATTTGATGTGGCTGAGGCTTTAACCCACCACACAACATGACTTAACCTAAATAATTTTTCGTTTAGCCCATTATCGATATTCAGTTCATCATGTAATTTGACTAACTACCTTTCTCTCCACCTTTCTAGTAGGTGCCATTACCCACATTAGTGACTGAGAACAGGTGTGGGACACTGAAAATGAATAAAATAGGTTGCCTAATATATTGAGTGAAAAAGCGCATTTTGGTTTTGTCTGAGTGACTCATCTATAATGCAGTATGAGTTTTGTACGAGCCCTCAATTCACCCAGTGGTGAACACTAAGTGGTAGTAAGCACATATAATGCATTTCCATATGGAAATGCAAGATGCATGCAGGTGTAAGAATACAAAAGCTCAGCATACACCCTCCATCTGACAGAATCATCCCTGGTCTCCTTTCCACAAACTCCATTGCAGCAGGCAGAAAAAGATAAATGGCAATTTAAATTTCTGCAAAGTATTTCAAAGCTTCTGCATTCCTGGAAGCTGTACACAACTCCAATGTACTGGTAGTCTAGTTAATTAGTTTTTGAGATGTTAATGCCTTCTTAATCATTGACTTAATAGTTTTGAATAGCTCCATAAGTTTTAGCTGCTGTCGTTTATTACTCAGGAAAATTAATTTAAATTAAAACATTTGTAAGGCAGGTTTTTATGAGAATATTACCAACATCTTCATTGTCTGGGGAACAGGTGCAAGATCATCAAAGGTTCCTTCCCTTCTGGATCAATTTTCCCATAATGTTTTCCAATAAAGGGGTGGGGGGAGAATGTTACTAGGGGAAAAAAGTTGTCTTAGTAAGACACATTTTAAAAATGATTCATAGCAAAATACAAAAGCAAAGGGAAGATAACAAAATCTGTTACAGTGCATAAGGTCTTTGAAGTTCTTTGCTTGATAACAAAAAACATTTTGAATACCGGAGTCTGTACAGAGTAAACTTATGCTATAAGCTTCTGAACTTGGATCCACTTCATCTTTCTTGTATGTCTACAGCCCAGCACTCTGGGAATCTTAGACCTGACAAGGGCTTTTGAACAGCACACTCTCAGGCCACTACTGATAGCATTAAAACCTTTTAAAATGTTTTTAAAGAAAGCATCTCTGCACTTCATTACATTGTTTCCTGAATATTGATGTAACAGCATTTGTTTTCATGATAAAACATTGTTATAACCAAGGTAGTATTACCCCTTTGTGTGAACATTTCTGAGGTATTCTATCTCAAAGGTATTCAAATGTAATGTTGCTTGATGCAGAAAACATGTTTTGTTTTGTTTTGGGTTTTTTTTTTGACATAGGCATCTACCACATCTTTATCTGGTGATGTAAATGAATATAAATATTGAGGGATGTCTTCTGTGCCTTAACACTTCAGGCCACAGGGAACACTTTGGCTCTTCAATAGTGAAGTTAGTAGCATTGCTTAGAATTACTCAGCAATTTCCCATTTAACTGAAGTGTTCAGCAGTGTATAAAAAAAGAGATAAGAGCAGTGAACCCACAAGACCACCAAAGCAACTAGGGGAAATATCTGTTTCTGCCACAGCTAGAAAGCTTCATGGCAGCACTGATGAACAACCAGGAAGCCAGCGAAATCATAGGCAGAGGATAAGAAGCAGTAGGCATCTATTTGTGTTTTTATAAACCAACATACCACAATAAATCTGGCTCCCCTTGGGTGTCTTGGGAGTCTGTAGTACATCTGGCATGGAGAGACATTCTAATTACTTTTTGGAAAAATTAAGTGACACTGGTTGCAATTCCTTCGTTTTAATTCTACTAGAAGTTAGAAACAGTCAGGAACTTGTTGGTGAAATGTTTTATGCGCTGTGAGAAAATGCAGACCCATCTCAACTAAAAGTGTCTGCTGGAAAGAGTCTAAGTTTCCTGGTAATGAATTAAAAAAACCCCCAAACTCTTAAAAAAATCCACATTTTTCAATGCTAAAAGCAAATCTTTTTTTTTTTATTATTTTTACAGTTGTTTTCCAAAAAAGGGTGATAAAGGCTCAAGTGAAGATGTAATAAACTGTTTTAAACCACTGAAACTACCCTTCAATTTTTGGTTTGTGCAAATTTTTGAGAAGTCAATTTTTCAATCTGACTCTGGATAGCAAATCACTTCAATGTTTTCTTCCTGATAAATGAATGAACTTGTAAGGTATTATACTGGATCTCATATGTCTAGAAAATAGCAGCTGAGTTTTGTTTTGCTCTTTATTGCATTAGCAATAGAAATGATTACTGTCATATTTCTAAGAAGCCATGTTAAGGTACAAGAAGAGGTGTTTTATTGCGTTTTGTGATGAAGAAAAGAAATTAAAGTAGGTAAAGGAGCAGACTGAGTACTTTTGGGCAAAAGGAGCAAAGCTGGAAGACAGGCTTCATGATTCTTAATTAATTCAAAGTTAATTATATTGTTTAGAACCATGTGCTTAAAATCTTCATATAGAAAATGTGTATGGCAGCAAATAGACAGTAATTTAACTGCATTAAATTTTACTTAATTTGAAATAAGAATGTTGCATTAAGTGAGCTTAAATAAATGGCAAGGTCTTTTTCTTGTTTAGCAAGACAAGTGGCAAGTCATTCAAATTGCTGACCTGGAATTTCAAAGACGAGCATCATAGAATATTGTTGTTTCACGATGAGCAGAAGGCCAGAGAGCCCACCAGCTGGATTTACAGTTTTTCAACTAAGCACAAGATAATGCTAACTTATGAGAATGTTTGCAAAAATGTATTTATTGTGTCAAAAGAACAGCTGATATAGATCCGGGGATTAAGAGACAAACTTTTCTTTGAAGATACTGTGGATTTTGGAAAATTACTCTACAAAGGGTATTAGTTATTTATAAAAAAAAATTCTCTAGTGTGTTTTAAGATACTTTACTATCTCACTCTGCCTTAGTAATGATTTGCATTTCACACTTTAAAGCTTTTTCATTATTTCTTGATAGCCAGTTTGTTTATATTTCCTACATCTCAATTAGGTTATCTTCCAGTAGCTCTGTCCTTTTGATTAGAAAATCCCAAAATGACATCTTGGAAATTACAGCAAATTTAGGACTGCAGCTTCAAAAAGAATGTTTTAAAAAAAGAGGGTGGGGGAAAAAGATACAGAGAGCTCCTTTGCAGCAAAGAAGGAGATATGTGCCTGTAATCTGATGTTGAGGCAGGCTGCCAGACTTCAGTATCAGAATAGCTACTCCATCACAGAAACTCTTGGGTATAGAACTTGACTCTGAGCTACATATTCCCCTTTGAACCAAATGTTAAAGGTCCTCCTGAGAGCAAGTTGAAATACTTTCTGTTGGTGCATCTTATTTCTGTTCCACACTAAATCTCAGTTGTGGGCAAAATAGCACTAAGCAGCTTATTGAGTGTGCTTCTCTGCAATTACTGTGTACACTGTAAGAAGAGATGTAGAGGTAGTGTAAATGTGAACTTCATTCTGATTTACCCCACTGGCACACATGTTGGTTAGCATATACATGACACTGCAAGGCTGAATATTTAATAAAGATCAGCCACAAGATCTGTGTCAAGTGCTGCCATACATAAGAAGGGTGAAAGCTCAGAGGATCAAAGAAGTTCTGCCTGTGCTCTCTCTCACACCTGCCAAGAAATGAATGACCTGTACAGCCGCACAGAAACCTGAGCTTTTTTTTTGACTGCAGTGCCACACAGCAATCCCTGAGCTTCTTATGACTACCCAGTCAGATTCTGGGAAGGACAGAAAAGCTGAGATTAGCACCAAGCAGTAACTGAATTGTAATAAAGTATTAGCTTGGAAGAGGTTGCAACAGGAAAGACCTCAGTTCAGTATCCAAGATAGAGATTCCACATTTTCTGATCTTTATTATCTGAACCCCTGGTTTTGGAATAAAAGTAGAATGAGAAAGAGATGAACTTGAAGAGGTTCCATTTGAATTAAACAGCAATGTTTTGAAGTTCTGGAGTTCATCTAAGGCTAAAAATGTGACACTAGGCTTTTCCAAAAGCCTCATAATATTGGTTTCACCTACATTAAGAAATACCACACAGCAAGCCTTTCTTGTGGTAGAGAATTTTATTTTGTAGCACTTACTCAATTCCCTACCACAGCACAGAAATGTCATAGAAAAACAAAGCCAACAAACAAAATTAACTTTAACATCAAGAAAAGTTTAGATTGTAGAGACTTCAGGCTTGGGGTTAGAAAAAATGGTGAGTAGTTCCTTTCTATATGATGTGGTTTACCCATTATTGAACCCTGGCACAGCATGACTTCCATCTATGCCTAACTGAGGTACTCCATGTAAGCATTAGAACAAGTTCTCCAGCCCAGTGCTAAACACAGCCCAATGCTACCAGGCATTGGACATGTCTGAAGGAAAGGAATATCAGCATCTTTTGGAGAAGTCAGTATATTGAAATACTTAAAAAGAAATTGCCACTTAAGTTTATGTGATTTGGTTGGGATATTGTAAAGTCTCAACATGGCTGGGGAAGGTTCTCCTGTGGGAGAGAAAAAAGAAGATTCTTACTTATTGGTGGCGAACGTAGTTGTGAAAGAAACCCAAGATTTAGAAGTCTACAAATGGGTAAGACACCTTTTTCATTCTTTTGCATGAAGGGTTCTTTCAAAAATGAACCAAATGTGTATTTCTATTCTTAGGCTACACAGTGAAGGCTGGCTTTTGGATGTATTTCAACGTCTTCATTGTGAAGAAGGCACATTCTTTGTTCCACTGGACTTAGAGGTTTCCAGTCAGGAGCTGAGCTACATTATGAAGAGGGCTGAGCAGTGGAGAGGAAGCAATGGTGAAAGACGGATGGTGAGTGGTGAATGGTCTCCAAAAGGAGTCTGTTACATACAGGTCCAAATTAATGCCATATATTTCTGGGTATTACTTAAAATGGCATACATATACAAGGCAGTTATTCTTGGGGTCCTTCTTTGAATGGAGAAGCTAAGAAGCATGTTCAGAAGAATTTTGAGAGGTTGTATGTGCATTATCTGAACATTCTTAGGGGTTACAATCTGCTTAGTATCCAAAGGGTTAGTAGCATCACTGATGTAAAAAATTATCTATGCCATCTGATGATTCCTGACTTGGTCATAGGAGACTTAAACGTCAGTACCATCCCAGGTAATTTCTCAGCCAGCTCAGCAAACTGGGGATATGGACAAATAAGAATATGCTCCCTGCAAGGACAAGGAGGAGGGTGTGTGATTTTGGTCAGTCAAATGTGACAGCCATGCTCTCCTTCCTGGCCCTTTCCTTCCAGAATCACACAAAGGAATGGGCTTAGCTGGAAATGTGGAGGGGGAGGTGGTAGATGTCTGAAATTGCTCTGCTTTACTTTGGTTGCCAAAATAATTTCTTTCTTTTCCATTAAGTCACTAGTCCTGTATACAGACTTTAAGCTATGATGTGCAGGATGTATATCTGTTTGTAAACTGTTCACTGTTAGGGATGTCATCTGCAAACGAGGCTTCTGGTTATTACTGCTTTCAAAGAACTGAAAATAACAGAAGTAACATGGTGTCATGGTTTAAGCCCAGCCAGTAACTCAGAATCAAGCAGCCATTCGGCCATTTCTTCTTCCCCCCTGCTCTGGCCTGGATGGGGAGAATCAAAAGAATGTAAGCCCCACAGGTTGAGATAAGAACAGTCCAATAACTAAAGTATAATGTAAAAATACTACTACTAATAATAACAAGGGGAGAGAATATAAAACTAAAAAGGGAAAGGAAAAAAGAATAAATTCAATAAACACAAGTGATGCACAATACAATTGCTCACCACTTGCCAACTGATACCCAGCCTGCCTCAAGCAGTGATCTGGGCCTTCTGGGTCACTCCCCCCATTTAATATACTGGGCATGATACGCTGTGGTATGGAATACCCCTTTGCCTAGTTTGGGTCAGATGTCCTGTCTCTGCTTCCTCCCAGCTTCCCATGCCCCTCCTCAGTGGCAGAGCATGAGACTGAAAAGTCCCTAATCAGAGTAAACATTCCTTAGCAACAACTAAAAACATCGGTGTGATATCAGCATTGTTGTCAGACTAAAGCCAAAACAAAGCACTGCACCAGCTACTAGGAAGGTGAAGAATATCTGTTACAGCGGAACCCAGGACAAAGAGTCAGAAGTCTGTGAGGGACATTTTCTTCCTTGCTGTCTAGCTTTGCATCAGCATTATTGATTCCCACAGGACCGTCTTATAAAACAGCTCTTGGACAATAGTTTAAGTGTTCATCAATTGGATTTATACATTTATGAGTTCCTCTGAGTACAATGCTTTGGTAACTCTCTTACTTCAGTGTGAAAATGAACAGATTCTAGATAGGAAGCAAATTAGTCCTCTTAAGTATGTATGAGTTGTTTGTTTCCTTTTCTTTTCTAACCCATTGGAACAAGTGATTTCAGATTAGGGTCTGAAGGCTTTCCAGTCTCTATAGCTACCTTTGAAAGATCAGCAGTTTATATAAATATATAGCCCCAGTTGTCACTGTTATAAACATCTGCCACAGCTGTAATTATTTTCCACCTTTTTTCATGATGACAGTTTGGACCCTGAAAGGAAAAATAAAAAGGTGAATGTGCCAATTGAATGAAAAAGCAGATACTCAGTAAGCTTAACTTTTGTAGGAAAGTGCAGAGCACCACACTGCATTCCAGCAAAGCAGAGGGAAAAGGTTTGAAGTAGTGAATGTGCTACCAAAGCCACCTGCCTCAGACATTCACACTTTTTATACAGATAGCAATTATTTGCTTTACCCCAGTAAGCAAATAACATACATTTTCTTTTATTTTTTTTTTTTTTACTTAAAAAGTTTCTACAGTAAGTCAAAACGTAGCCACTGATGACTGGTTTCTATTACTTCTGTTACAAGTAAGGTCAGACAAAGAACATAATATATAGTGGACCTCATTTTACATGCGAAGACTACCAACACCATATGGAAAAAGTGGTGGATAATGCAACTGCAAACAACTACTTTTCTGTTTCAAGTGCTGAATACATTTCTAATGATATTACCAGCATATAATTTCTTACAGCAGGACAGAAAGGGCTGAATGGGGGGAGGAGAGGATGGGGGTATAGTCAGATGGAAAAGAATGGAAATAAAAATTACGTCTCTGTACACAGTCTGCCCTAAATAGATGAAATTGGGATTGTCCAGATATAATAAGGAATAATTATATAACAATGAAAGACAACATACTTCAGGTGACAGAGCACTAAAAAGCATGACCCATAGCTATCGATACATGTGTCTAGTTTTGCTCTCAGTACGCAGATTGGCATGTATGAAAAGCTACACTGAAATGTGCATACCTGACCTTAGTCCAAGATCCTTTAAAATGAACCCAGCCTCAGCCAGATGCAGCAGCACAGAGGGTGCAGTCATAATAGCAGGAAGACTCCCTACGCTGCATAAGGAGCAGTGCGCATCTCATTTGACAAATCAGTGATGGACACTTTTGTCTTTAAGACCCCAAGTTTCTGATTCCTGTTCTGTTTACATCCACACTAAGTTCTTGCCTTTGCCTTTATATCAGCCCTGATCAAATGATGGAGCAGTGTTAAACATTCCTGGTCTCTATGGGACACACTGTGCAGACTATACAGTGTAAGCAGATAAGAGTAATGTGGGAAGACTGACAGTTTGCATCACTGTCATCAGTGAGATCTCTACCATTCACTTCGATAGGCACAGGATACACCTCACAGTGACAGAAATTTGTGAGTGGAGGTTACTGGACAAAACTCCTGAGCTATCTATAGGAAACATAAATACTGTGGAAAAAGAATCAGTGTTCTTCAGAGATTTGAAGCCTTCCCCTTCTGCTACAATTTTTTGTTTATCTTATCTTGACGAAAAAGTTAACCATCAAACCAAGTTTTGTTAGCAATTTGGCAGATCTAGCTTTGTAATAAAAACTTGCTTTGTTCCAGAAATATGTTCCCTACATGGAGCACCTCCCTTCAAGACCGAAAACTATATTTTCAGGTCTTTTATGCTCCTAGGCATTGCAGATACTTGAAAGACCTTTTTTCCTGCCATGAATTTGCATAAGGTATTTATCTTGTCCCTCTCTTTTCTTATGTCTAATTGTACAAAGTAATCAGCATGGAAGACACATCACTAGGTCTTATTGCGTGCATTATTAATGTGTTAATTTTTAAATAAGATACCAAATTAACTGTGAGCAATTTTTATAAAGGGAAGCATAAGACTGCCATATCATACATCACTCCATATAAAAAATATATTTTAAATGGAGGTCATTCAAGTAAATAGTCAGTCAAACCTTCTGGAAAAAATAAGTCGACGTTTTTGCAATATTTTCTTGCTATTAACCATGTGCTTCTCATTTTTATTCCCTGGATTAAAAATTGCCCCATAAATGGGTATTTTATAATATGCTTAATTTCCTTTTATTAAATTGATAAATGCAACGGCAGAGGACACATTTAGAGTATGATGAGAATTTAAGGTTATTGCATTTTATAATTTTTATATTGTTCAGAGAAGCGACTTGTCATTTGTGGAATGACATCTATGCCATCATTTCAAAGTATTTTTAGTTGTTCTTTTGATAGGAAAAAGGTCATTTTCGGTAGACCAGGACGACATCACTCTATTAAACTAATTTGCCTACATGCAAATTTTGTCATTTTTACCTCATTAACTATTTATCATAGAGTAAAAAAATATATATATTCATGAAGGGGCAGCTAGAAGCCTGATGGAGCTGGAACTAATATTTTGCAACTCTAATGATTTTTTGCATCCTTAATTAGATAGCATGAGGTTGATATGATTAGGGCAGGATGTAGTGTTTTTCATTAAAATACATTTTAGAAGCTGTATTCATAATCTGCCCTTGCAATTAAATAATGAGCCTATGAGTTTAATATTATCGACCCAATTATTACCCATGGAAAAGTATACCTTTAATAAATTTGTGCCGTAGGACCTTCATTAGCAACAAAACAAATTATTTTTCCAGGTACACAGATTACACTGCCACAATCACATTTATATGGCAGTTTGGAAGGCACTGTGGGGAGAGAGCCACCAAAGCCCTGTACCATACAGAGACACAACTGATTATTTCAGAAGTCATTTACAGTATCTTTAATGAGAAAAGCTGCAAAGAACTAAAAATGCCACCTACAGAGACAGACAGAAGCATCTGTAGAAACAAATATTTGCAGAAAAATTGTTCTGGGCACCCTCTACTAAGAGGAAACCTAGACCCCCATTCCTAAAGCTGTTATAAATATGGAGGCAGAGAGGAATATTTACTGCTCTTTTGTTGAAGGTGGGTGTACGTTAAGTGTATGCCAAGTTCTAGCATCAGAAATATCAGGATCATTGGCAGACATGAATACCTTAACCTGCCATTAACAACAGCAGATCAGTGATAAGGTCAGGACTCTGGATTTTAGCCAAGCCTTTTTTGGTTTTGGTAGGTGTGACTAAAGTGATAAAGTTCTGCTGTCTTCACCAAGGAATCAATTTCTCAAAGTTAAGTAACAGTTCAGAACCAAGGTATGAAATGGGGTTTTCTTCTCCCAAATCAGAGGGTTTTTTGTTTTTTGAAAAAGAAGGAAAGCATTCCTAGTTAAGCAGGTTCTGACCAAGGATGATTTTCTGTTGTGGCTGAATTGGTTGTTAGGTGTGCAGAGCCCAGTGCATCACTTTGCTCATGTTTAAAGCCTCTGAACTATTTATTAGGTGAATTGCTATGAACAGGGGTAAATGGAAAAAAAAACTGGCCACCAGTGATTTTTACTGGATTTAGCCCTCCAGGTACCACCACTGCTTGCAGTTGGACTTTTTTACAAAATGCTGCTAATGATGAGTAAAGTACAAGCAGTAAGCTGAAACACCACCATTACTATACCAAGTGTAGTCCCAAAAGGTTTGCACATAGAGAGGGTTTCAGAAACAAATGCAAGCTCTATAGGCAAGACGATAATGTGAAAGTCACAGTTGAAGTAAACCCTGATGCACTGAAAAATTATTTTAACGAGACTAGGGTTAATTTTCTAATTCTAGAATTATATTACAGCACACCATAAAAAATTACCCAGCAGTAGTTTTTTGAAAGGAAAATATATTTGTAATTATCTCGAACACAAGATTACTTCAGGGCCTATTATCGACACAATTTTTGGTACCACTTTACACTAATTTGCATTTATTACTCTCAGGCCAACTATTAATATGTTAATAAATAAGCCATTAATACTTGTTATTTAATTGCTATCTATTTATTCCTGTTCAATAATGCATTAATTACTTGTGAATAGTTGAGGGTAAAATTCTGCCCTTGCTAGTGGAATCAGCAGTGGTGAGAGAGGAAATTGACACAGGACATGTTGGCATTACAAAAGCTGACAGAGAACAAGTCATTTAACCCATTTAACATGAGGAGATTAACTTTTCTTCTCATCATAGGGGAAGCTTCATGAGCCTCCAGGTAGTCTGCAAAGCTGCTTGGCCACAAGCTGCTGAAGGCAAGCAGTGCCACACCTGAGATCACTGTAACTTGCCTCTTCTTACAGTTCTGGGATTGCTCCCATGCTGGAGTTTGGACCCTGTTTGGAAAGACAGGTTGATGATGGATAGGGAGAAACCAAGGGTAAAGACTGAAGTCCTCTGAGTGCCGGACCGACATCTAGGAAATCACGGCACATAGTGTGTAGTGAGAAACGGGAATAGACATATTGCTTTTTTGCAGTCGGATACTGGAACCAGAAAAAGCAAGATCTCCTATCCCTTCCTCCTCTTCCCCCAATCCAAAACCCAGATACAAGATCTTTTGTTCCCCTTGTATAAGTAGACCACAGTGTACATCAAAAAGAGCTGGAGAAAATATGGTGTAACGTGTATTTTCTGTTTGAAGGTTTGGCAATACTCTGAGTGTGATTTCTTGCCTCTTTTTGAAGAAAGATGACATCTAGAAATGGATAGCAAGACCAGGTCAAATTCTGAACACAAACATTAGCCTGTATCTGGATCTAATAGAGCTGATCGTCCTAAATCTGATCTCCCTCTGAAGATGCAGGGTGAATTTTTTGCATGAACACAAATAGAAATTTTGTCATTGCCTTTGAGGAAGCTCATTTCCAAAAGATGGGTGAAAAGTTGCAAGCATATTTTGGTATAAATAAAATAAAATAAAATAAAATAAAATAAAATAAAATAAAAAAAATAAAATAAAATAAAAATAAAGGAAATTATCTGGAAGCGGTAATACCATGGTACAAAACTGTGGGGTCCTGAAGGAAAAGCTAGCAAAGAGGAATAGAAAGTGGCTCATGAATTTGTGCAGATGACAGAGCTATGCTGAGAAAAATAGAAAAAATTGAATGAAATGCCAGATAAATTTATGGAAAAAAATAGGTATACAATCGAGTTATTTTTGGTTCCCCTGAAAGAATACTCTCCTTCTCAAATTGCTGATTTAGATATCACTGGTCTGGAAATGAAGACATGAAAATGTGTTGAGAAAGCAAAAAAATCAAAAGTATAAGTTTCTTTTTATTTGTCCACTTCTGTTTGCAAACTCTTTCTGACTATGGGTTATACCTTATATATGCAAGTTTTACTTCAGCTATTACAACTTTAAAAAATACCAAATGGCTGAGATCACTCAAGCAACAGTAGAAGATACAGTCTTACAATTTTGATTTGTGGTTTCTTTTCCCTAAACTTGTTTCAGTGATGTTTTATAAGCTTAACATTTTGTGAGTTCACTATCAGGTTTCTTTATCCTAACCTTAACCCATATTGTAAAAAATTTGAAGCTGCTTACTAGAGCTCTCAGTACGTCTCCAGCAATTTAGATCCTACCAAGAATCAAAATGAAATTTTCTGTAAGAGTAGCATGGAAGATTAGAAAGCAGTAGCAAAACTGCCTTTGAGTATATCCAGAAAAATTGGCAGTATATGGAATTTAATTCTTTAAGTGACAGTATGAATAAATCACTCTTGATGTGCGGTAATGCACAGTTGTTTTAACCAGTACAAGTAAACCACCCTGCTATCCAGGACAATTCAACTCAGCATGTTGAGATGACAAGACTAGGCAATAAGAAGTAACCTCCTATCTGCTACAGAAATTGTAGGAGGGAAACCTTGACCCCTTTGCAGTCTACAGCCAAACTTGCACTGACTTCATTAGGGCCAGATTTTCCATCTGTGTAAGTAAAGGAGAAGGGAGGAAATAGGGCCATGTCTCACTGAACTTCTACGTGATCTGTGTATATAAGGTCAAATTCTCATCTGGGATAAATTATTGAAGGCAGAGTCTGTATCTTTTATTTTATTTTAAGATTAAATAGAGATTGAAAGTCGAGAGATGAGCAGAGGGAAGGCTCAGCCCAGTAATGGGATGTTGGAAAAAAACAGCAAATGTAAGGTCAGAAAAGAGTGTAGTACTCTGTTACCTCAAAGATTTAAAATAAAATCATTTCTGTACGAAATGAGGCCTTGAGCTGCATAGTGTCAAATTGGCCATATGGTTCTGAAACATTTTGCTTGCTATTTGTTTAGAGCATTTAGTCCACAGGGACTGGTGGGTGAAAAGAAGAATGGAGGGGAAATGCGGATGGTCAGAAGCATCTGGAATAGCCAGGCATATGCTGACCATACCCAGGCATGCCATTAAACCTCAGAACAGCTGAACAGTAACTTGTCAAGTGTGTATGTGCATGCTGTGGAAAGCAAGGTAATGCAGCCTTGGAAAAACTTCTTTTGTCTGTGTGGATAGGTCTAACAAGTGGAACCGCTTAAACAGATGTGCACAAAAAAAGAAGCCTTGTAATAAATTTTAACAGTGGTATAACGGGTATAATCAACAAGTAAACTAATGAAAACAGCAGTAGAAGTTGAGCCAGTAGCGCAATACTGCACTGAATTTTCTTCATTCCATGTTGTATCCCATCTTAAAGAAGAAAGAAAGAAAAAAAAAAAAGATGAAAAATGGATATAACTCCCAAAGAGCTATGAAAGCATCTCTGAATTTGAAAGTGGGATGACAATAAATTAATAAAAAGAGGTAAAAAAAAAGACAAACTATGCAGAGGCAAGTATTATGAGTTACAGCATTTCTTTACTGGTTGCTGTTTGATATCTCATATGATAAGGCTACAAACTGAAAACAAAATGATATAGTTAAACCTCATGGAATTTACTCAAGGAGTTTGTAAACACAATCTTGTTTTTTTGAAAATATATATTTTGTTTCCCTTTTCGATGAGAACTAATTCATTCAAGTCTCCTTTGCTGTCCCCACTAAATGTACAATATGGTATTTCCAGAGTGAATGGTAACAAATCATTTTAATCCTATAATCAATACATGAATTATATAAAGGTGTTAGTGCAGACAGACCAAAGTAATTGTCTGCTGACATCCTTCTGATTACTATACTGGCAGAAAGGTGCTAATTTCTGTAATACTTCAACAGGCATCCAAACTGTCTTGTCAGAGAGCTTGGACAGTGATGGAGGAGGAGTACACTTAACTGCAATTTTTGTAGTAATTCATGGGAAGATTCATTGACATGTGCTAATAGCACTTGATTGCCCTCAAGATGTTTTCACAACAGAACTCTGGAAGTACCACATCAAGGTTTGCTCAGTCAAATTGTTTTTTCTCCTAGCATCTAGATAATTTGTGACCACAGGCAAACTTTTGAAAATCCAAGGTGGTTTGCAACACTCCATTGGGGTGAATCTGTCAACAGCCGGCTGGTACTGATCGGTGCACTAATGAAGAGCAAGCTCTTCAGGTTTTTTGTCATTTCTGTGCAAGCAATCCATTTCACTTCTCCTCACTGGCAGTGCATGTTATACATCTCATCCCATATAATCTGACTTACATTATAATTTGATTCATACACAGCCTTTCCACAGAGATTAATTAGCAGCAGGTTTGAAGTTTGCAAGTGAAAATATGATAATTAGTTTTCTTGGAATGTTAACATTTCAGCACTTCAGGTTCTCTCCATCTTTGTCTTCAGTGAAGCTGCAGTAAACGAGCACTATTTCTCTTCTAAATCAGACTCCTGTGAGGTTTGAAATACAGACATTTTCATCAAGCTGGATAATTTCCATAGAAAATTTACTAGCTCATGAAATATTGCAGGAGTAATTCATACAATGACTCCCTTCTCCCCTTGGTAGGTTAAAGTATGATGTGAGCAGTTCTGAAAACCCCCAGGACAGTCACTTATTTAACAGCAGTGATTCCTATTCTATGCAACAAAAATCAGCTGACTCTTCATTTTTGCACAAGACAGAATTAACCAATAGGTCTCTCATATGGTTGTCAGGTAGTAGTGCTGTAAACAAGGTTACATTACCACCTGTGACTTCCTGTTCTTGCTCTTTCTGTTACAGTGTATAATGCAGGTAACTCATTGGCACATACAACATCTCTAAGTCCAATAACTTAGTAGGATTCTGAAAATAATTAGTAATTTAACTGAATAATAAGAACACTCAAAGTTACAATAGTGAGTAAAAATGTTACATGAACTATCAACCCTGATGATTTAAAGACATAATTGCTAACAGATGGGGCTGAAAAAGAAACTGACATTATGGAAAAGTTATTGTGGTGTTACCCATTGCGGGTGGGTGTAGCTATTTAAAAGCTAGTATTTGCTTAATTCTTTGTGATTTATCATCCTTGGAGTTGTACAAATTTCTTTTTTCCAATTATTTGATTTTTAAAAAATCTCAACCTTCTCTAATTACTGGCTCATCTCATCTTATTACATCTTTGGCATTAGTTGTCCTTTGAGCTTGGTCAGGGTACTGTCAATGCCAGTTGATCTACTCAGGTAAGGGGTGATTCAAATTCTTCTACCCATGTAACATGTAAATCATCATCTGGTTATGAGCTTGCATATGCAATTCCATGAGGTTCATGCGCCAATTATGTGTGCAATTGCAAGCATATTTTTGCAGATCAGGCTCTTAGTTTTCTTCCTTTAGAGGAAAAGGTTTTACTACCATTGTGGGATTGTTGCACAAAAGGCTCCTAAGAAAGAGTGAATTGTTTTAGATGTGACTTAGATAATACTTGAGACATGTTACAAAACTGAAGCCTCAGTTTGCTTTCCTGTAATGACCTTTAAATATTCAGGGATCAATCTGTATTTTTTTTTCTTACACTTAAAATTTCCCATACTAATAGCAGAGACTACTGAAGACACTTGCACATAGCAAAGCAAAATCTCCTTGCCCACTGAATAGGGCTGAAGGGATATTAACAAGCATTGAACAAGGTCTAGTTGTGTGTAAAAACATCTCCAGGAGGCTCGATGGGAAGGCTGAGATCTTGCCACTCTGCATCCATCTGTGTGGGGAGATTAGCAAAGACCTAACACTTGTTCTCAAAATCAAACAGGTCCATCCTCTTTTCTGTCTTAATCTGAGCTCAAAATTAGCAGCAAACTTTGTACGTGAGCCTACAAGTGAACTTTGGCTAAGCTAAAGCCAAGTGTGGGCAGAATGCAAAGACACACATCTTTCCTGGTGTAGATATTCCAAAGACTGTAGTCTCAGAGTGGTCTACAAACCCAAGCTCTGGCACAGGATTTGAATTTGTTGCCCTATGAAGCTGCAGGAGGGCCATGTTAGACTTCCTCTACTAAAGCCTGTCAGCTCTGTCCAGCTGGAATTTTCTGAAGGGGTCATGATTTTCATGCTGGCATATCAGGACAGATATGTGGTCTTGCTTTGCTTCCTGGTCACATAATTCTTTTTTTTTTTTTATCTTGGTGATATCCAGGGCATCTAAACCAACAGTAATTTCCTGGGTCTGTCTGAAACCTGGCATAGTGCCCCGGAGGTCAGCCTGTGAAACTTTTTGCACAGAGCCTTGTTTTCTCCTGATCCACAAAACGGAAGAAGAAGCCCTGCCTCAGGGAGGTGAGGTTGTAAGGAATTCCTGCCAACAACACAAAAAAGAAGGAGGCAAATAGACTGTTTTATTAGGAGCATGATCTGTAGTGTTTTTCATCTGGAGAGGGGACTGTTGAATGCTGATGAATATGTGTATTGTATTGCAAGAGTGCTAAAATGCCCCTGAGCAAGTATGTTCCTTCAGCTCTCCTGCAGCAGCTCCTGCTGTCCCAGCTACTGACCTGTAAAATATGGACATCCTCTGGATTTTTCCTCTATTTTGAAAGCTGTTCTTTTCATCCTGTAAAATATCACCCTAAACAGTTAAATGAGAGTTGCATTTGCAAGGATTTGTGTATTAGTATTAATGGAAAATCTGACAGGTGGTCAGAGAGGGGTAATCATGCCATTCAGTTGACATGTAAATACAAGTTATATGGATTTATTGTTTCAAAACTGACTTGACTTTGTCCAAAGCAGAATAGGCTTTTAAAAGTCAACATTTCTGAAGGAAAACTATGCATTTTTGGAGAGGGCATAAAGAAATGATCAAGAGAAAATGTGGGAAGCTGCTAATTTTGGCATGCTCTGATGAAGACAGAGACAAACTTTGAGCCTCACAACACCGTGATTCTAGTGGGCACTGTTCAGAAAGTCTCCTTTCCACATGAATCTCAGGGTCCTCTCCTGCAGGTCCTCTCTTTATGGCTTTGAGCACCACTCACTGTACCTAACCTAAGGCTTTAGGGTGACCTTGACAGATCTTCTGAGGTGTTTATCTCCTTCCACTGACCAGGTGCGGGGATTTACAGATTATGGCCCTAAATGTGCATCCTTTATCCCTTGACACTAGCATCAGCATGTTAATGTAAAACTTTTACTCCTACCATCAGATACTAGGACTGAATTCCAGTGTTCTCAAAACAAGACAGGGAAAGGGCAAAGGTAGGCAGTGTTCTGGGGACCTGGGCTCCCCCCAAGCTCTCCCCAAGCTGCAGCAGTAGAAGCAGCCCATCTGGTTTTGCAGGGCATTTGTCTGTCCAAAATAAAAATAAAGGGTAATTTAAAAATAGGAAAATTGTGCCTGGTCATTTAAAACAGAACTATTTGTTGTGCCTGTCATATGAGCAGCCATCAAAATCAGCATGTTGGCCATGACATGATTAATTCTTTCATAAATCAGTCTTTTTGCATAGAAAATTATCCCATCAGAAACACTCTGAGTAGCCCTAGCTTGCAAGCTTGAAGCGTAAGCTCAGTCATGGCATAAAAACCTCCCCAGCCTTGATTTCTTTTGCAGCTGAGATTACCTATTTAGGACTCCAAGTTTAGACTTTTCTCAGATAAACCCCCTTTTGTATTAGTGGGTCTTGCCTGAGAGAGCAGCCTGACAACTGGATCCTTACTTCACTAGTTCACAAAGAAGGATGCTTATTTTAGCTTTATTGAACACATTTGGGCTCTGTGTTTCTATTTGACAAGTAGGAAATAATGTAGTAAGGTAGAAAGCTGTTTTCTGTCTCTTTCAAAGTCAATATGGGTGGAGAAGAAAAACACTCAGTAGTGTCTTGTTAAGCATTTTTAGGATTACTTTACCCTTTCCCTTGATTAGTTCCTCTTTGCTGAAGTCTGATGAGCTTCAAATAAACTGAAGGCTTGTGAACCTGGGAGCCTAAGCCCTCCTGCTGCTAAGGAAAGGTTTATAGACTAGTTCCTTTCATTATCGCTTTATAAATGGCATTGTTTGAAGCAGTATGTAGTGCAGCTTGAATAGGAACTTGGAGGTTGTTAGTCTATTTGCTGTTTGAGAACTAGTGTCTTTTCAAGCAGCTTTTTGGAGGGCTCAGGTAGTTGTTAGTATTTGAGATGGATGGGAAAACTTTTGTCAACTAATGTTATCCCATGTTACACTCCAGTCTGATCTACGTCCACTGTATGTACGCTGACCTTCAGGGTTACAGATACTCAACAAGTGCCTTTGGCTCTCTACGTAGGTGTGACACTGATATAATTTATGGAGAGCCATACATGATTCATCAGGTCCTTCTATAGGATGAGAGAGCCAGAACTTCCCCCTGCTCCTCCACCTGCAGCCCAAAGCATACAGCACACTTCGTGGATCTCTTCCTTTCAAAGAGTAATGTCATTATTGGAGCAGCATATTCACATAGAGCCTCAGTATCTTCCTCTATGGGGTGATCTGATGCTGCTTGGTATAGGGAGTGTCCTCTCTTTTAGATAGGAAAAGGTCCTGGATGCCGACGCCTGATTTTGAAAGTGTCTTCTTAAAAGCATTGCTTTTTCTGCCATAGCCTCTTCTATTCTTGCTTTCTTCCAAATCAAATTTGTCGCATGTTCCTGAAGAATTTGTGTATTCTCTGGGTTTCAGTCTCCTTTCTCAATACTATGCCTTCCTTGACTGTTTCTGCCATCTCTTGCACCCTGGCTGTGGGACAAGTAGCTAGAGACTAGGGTAGCCTTTTTGTTCAGTACCTGAACAGGTGTGTCCGATATCCATGGTAGTGCTGGCTCAGTATGTGTATGTATAGGAGGGTGATTTTAGAATTTTAGAAGTGTTCTTCAAAGAAAATAGAAGTGCAATTAAATATCTGAAGGAGGATGAGCACCCTCTGTGGCACAGGTGAATCACAGAAAAAGCATTGTGAGTACTTGTGATGGCTTTAAACTAATCAGATGTCCTGCCAGTAACTGAGAGAGTGCTTTAGCCTTAACTGGGAGGGAAGAAATCTATTGCAAAGCTTTCTAGCAGGTTGAAATGGCCACTTCTAATCACAGAGGTCCCTAAATGTGCTGAGTCAGAGGCGAAAGTGCTGTGGATCCCCATGATCTCCCTTGTGACCAGGGAGCCCTATACCATGTAGGACCTTGCAAAGCAGCTTGAGGCACACAGCTGGATATTACACAAAGTGACTAAAAGAAAAGGAGGCCCAGCAATAGCAAAACATTGAGAATATTTTCTTGTTCAGGTTTTAAAGGTAAAAGTATAAATACATGTGTGTGTGCAAGAATGATATGACAGTGGATCATGACTCTTTTGGAGTCTTTACCCTCAATTTCCTCTTGCTGCATTTACACTCTGAAATGCATGCATGTGGACCAGGATTCTAGTCACTCATATATACATCCAGCCTGAGGAGCTATAATCAGCATTCAAATATTACAGGAGCAGTTTTTACATTGCTTGCAGTGTTTCATTGGTGCTAATTTATTTGTATGTGATGTTAAATACTTGAAATCAACCCTTCGGGCAGCTTCCAAATGCATATTTTGTGATAAAAACTGAAGGCAAACAGAATGAAGAGGGAGGGGAAAAATCAGCAACAGTGGCAAACAACAAACAAAAAGCCTCAAAACCAAATGACAATAACAGCATATATGCATAAATACAACATTCTTCTTCAGTGTTTGCAGTCCAAATGCTGGGCACTGGAGACAGTAAGCAATTGGCAGTGAGACTAAACTTCCTTCACAATTATTTACATTAAATGCTTGTTACTTTTTACTTCATTGTCCAAACTGAATGCAAAACACCATGAAAATAAGTAAGTCAAATTTACCAGAAAAAAAAAAAATCCCCTTGCTTTTGCATTGGTGATGGTGCAAGTAATTGTGCTTGCTTTAAATGTCTGGGGTCTGACTCTCATTTATGCTTCTCTGACATATTGAAAAAGCTGTACATGGGTATAATGATGTGGCAGAGCTGTGTGAAAAGGCCTGAGTGTATAAAGAGAAAGGAATTTTTAATTTTCAAACCTGACAGTGGCTTTTAAGCTAAGCATGGACGAATTCTGCTTGTTCTGCCATATATTGCTTCATCTCTGGCCACTAAGGGTTACTATTGTCATTTGTTGAACGTGTAATAGGATTTAGAGATGGATTAAGCTAAATATTTTGGCTGTAAAAGTTTTTTGTTTTGTTTTGTTTTGTTTTTCTTTATTTTCATGGAACAAGTCTCTTCTCTTCTTGCACAAAGAAGGTTGTACAGTTTAAACAAAACCTAATGGAAATTCTCGAATGAGGCAAAGATGTTGCAGTTCAAATACACTCATTCTGTTTTTGCAGTGATGTGGCATCATCATGACTAAAGTTTGTTGTTCCTTTTTCTGATTGATGTGTAGCCAGGAAAATATTCTGACTTAAAAGCTTAGGATTCAGACTCCCAGCCCAGGCTTTTTTGAGAATCATTATCACTGCAACTGGGCAAGAAGACACTTTATGGAACAAACAAACCAACAAAAATAAACAGAGAGCTTACAGTATTTTTTCATATTTTCAACTCCATGATGTTTTGTTTTTCATATCTACATTAAGCATGTGCAGTTGGAAGTTACCATGAGTCATAAGTTTTTGCTTGTTTCCTGGAGGACTCCAATATTGCATTGTCTTTCCTTTTTTTCATGAGGGAATAAAAGTTGTTTTAGACAGTGTACAAACAACCATTTTCATAAACCCTCTAAATTCAGAGTAATAATGATCCGGTTAACTAGGATATGTTCTAAATGGATTGCTAAAGCATGTTTACCATCATATTAATCTTGTTCTAATTCAGTTCTTTCAACTGGAAGTTTTCTTCTCTAGTCTAGGCAGACTTATCTCTCTTTAAAAGTTCACTTTATCTGGGAAAGAGAGAGAAGGGACAATTCTTGTTTCAAAAGGTCATGTTCACACACATAAGTTGCTAGTGTCAGGAAGCTCCAAGAGCTCCTGCTGCCTTGCCATCACCCAAAGTACCTTTTCTGATCCTTTCAGAACAAGGTTATCAGGAGAGGCCTTAGGCAGATATTTTTTTGGCTGGACTGGCACAGTGCTGTAACATTTCCCTGCCACATGGTTTGTCAGATCAGGCACGATTCCTGTATCTGAGCTGTTACCTCTGGAAGGCATTTTCATCTAGCACACAATCCAGGGATTTGTTGCTTTTCAACTGAAACAATCATAGAAAATACAAACCAGAACCATATCACTGCACTGTGTTATTCAAATGAGAGGTCAAATTACCCCAACTGATGTAAGCAGGGTTGCCAAGGTCTAAATGAAGACACAAGTTGGCCAAAGGTCTGTTTCTAATGTGAGGTTTGAGGGTTGGTAGGTCTTACATCTAATATCAAACAGCTGCAAGACAGTACCAGCTCCATTGGAGAATACACACACATTTCTAAAAAAAACCCTCATGTAAACCCCAACAACCCCAAATCTTAACATATTTAAACCTTGCCAGTTAAACTAAAAGTATAATTGCTCATTATTGCCTGCTATTTTAGTTTTAGTTCCCTGTATGAGATTACTTAGGTGCATTAAAGCATGCTAGGATATTTCAGTACAATATTCATGCTGCTTCTCCCCCTGCTCCCACCTCTCCACCCCACCCCCTGAAATCTCAAGGGCCTTTACAAAAGTGCAAGTGCAATTCCTGTACCATTTGCACCCCTGGAGACCTGTGGCAGTTCCTCTTCATTTGCATTTGGTAACAGAGAGCAAGCTCAACATGTGAATTTGGTGTACCGTTAGCATAAGCAAAAAGATAGCTCATTTATTAATCCTTAATTTCATTTTGCAATGCAGCTTTTGGTGTCCTAAGATTGCATGAAAAGACACCGTTATAACTATAATCACGCAGGAACTCAACATAGGCATGCATAATAAATATGAATACATTTATCAGAAATTGTTAATGGCCAGCAAAATATTCTTTTTCTGAATTACTGCCAAGTTTCAAAAACTGCATGTGTCATCTTATCACGTACTGTACATTAAGTATTGGTCATGTAAGTCAGACCTGCCCTATGGGTATTTTAAATTGCAAACATAACTTTTTAGAAACTCTATTGTAATGTTTTTTTGTTTGGCTTGGTCTCTAAATCAGCACAGTATGTTCATACCAGTTCTGTTGCTTTTACCTTATTCTTTGCCACTTCTACCTCCTTTATCTGAGCAAGAAACAAAGATTGAACAATTTGTTAGGTAGCTGAGCATCTAATGCTGCCTAAAATCTCTATAAAATCTGTAGTAAATTTATGGTATGCTCCTTTTCTTTTTTCATATGGAACCAGTACAGACATGGAACTTAAAACAGCTTGCAGGTTAGCCATGAAAGAAACATAATCTTTTTTCCAACAGGTATTGGCAATAATAAACTTGATACATCTAAGATAATAATCTCAAAATGTTTGAGTTTATGCATTTTTTTTTCTGCTGTACAGTTGTAGTTTCATAGTTTAGCTGATACCATCCTCCTACATAATGTAGCTCTTAGTTTAGATGTAGTCCCTGGTAGGATATCTTTGAGGTTTCAAGCCATTGTAAGTCTTCCCTCCTGCCTGAGACTGACTGACTGTGCTGCACTCTAAGGATGCTCAGTTCCTGTTTCATTTTCTTTTTTTTTTTCCTACGTTGTGACTGACTCTAGAAGCAGCCACTCTCTAAATTCCCAAATCACCAACAGGAACATGAGGACTTGAAGCAGCGTGGTGTGCCAGAACCTAATCAGGTTCTTTCTCTCTAGAATGCTATCTATCTGTTCAGGTCATTTTTCTTATGTCACTTGTCTGAGAACTAGAAGCAGATCTTGATATGCAGATGAAAACCTTAAATTTAAATAAAACTATCTCTGAAAATTATGGGTAGATAAATGGATCAGTAAACATTTATGTATTTCATGTTGAATATATTTGTGAGTTGCAAACAAGCTGTGAGCAAAACACAAGTATGGAAAAGTTGTTTGTTTTTAGAAAAGAGAACTGCAACATCTCAAAGCACAGAAGATTAAAGTAGTACTTCCAGGCACTCTGTTTTAATGAACTCTTGTATATATAAACCCATTTCCGCTGGAAGTTGGAGAGGCCATTCATTTCACAAATACTACTGTTATCCCAGGAAATGGGACTATGAAAATTATTATTAAACATCATGCTTTAGGTTTTAAGATAGCTCCAGTTCCAAGGGACTAAACACAATGAAACTCTGGGAGTCAAATTAGTTTTCTGTTGAAAAGACTTCTGGCAGACAGGGCACTATGGCACTGGACTGCTTTAAACTACATCCAGAATAACAAACCTTGTTGTCATCAGTCCATGTCCACAGCATGCCAGTTCGAATTCAGGAAGCCTTCCCGGCTGCAGTAGCAGGCATCTGTCTGGCTTGCTAGGGCACTGCTGCAGGTGAAGTAGACACAAAAGCAAAATTCATCTCCCAGGCACCTGCCTGTATCTGGTCCTGCTTTAAGAAGGCAGAAGGTCTGAGCAGAATCATTCATAAATACCACTTAGCCACCTTAACACCCAGCAAGGATCCCAAAGTAATTTTTCTCAATATTTTTTCCCAAAATGTGTTCTAGCAAGAAAAAAACTGGAGCATCTCCATTTTCTCTGTGTAAAGACTTTTTAAAGTCAAAAGACTTTTGGTAATATTTACATAAACCCAAGCCATAAAAACATGCTTGAAACTGGAGAAGTGCTGAGTACTTTCTAATCTTTGAATGGGATTTACCCATCCTGTAAGGCACCTTACAAGAAAAGCAACCAGCAGAGAGCCAAGAAAAGGTATAGAGTGTTCTGCTTGCAAACTCACACTTTTACATGTAACAAAAACCTGGGACAGTCAGTTGCATCAGTTTTAGGCAATCAGTGCAAAGAAAACAACTCTTTTCTTGCTGCTTTCAATCCTTGAAAAATATCAGCTCAGTGTTTGGTAACGGCTGATTTAAGAAGGCATTACACTGTTCTTGGGTCTAGCTGCCCCTCTTCTTAAACACTAAACACTTTGTTTCATGTTTTTCTATGCTTAGCATTCTTTTGCTTTATATGTTTTCCTACTAAGTGGGGAAAATATTCTGGTTACAGACAAATAACATAAATGTGTAGACATGATTCATTCCTGTGCTATCACTTCTTGTAATTTTACCTGATCAGAGAAGCTACACCAACATAAAATTGACAAAGTGCAGTGAATCAAGCACACATGTAAAGCAGAAAAATAATAGTTTTTAATTAGATGCTATATTACTTTTGTGTATTATTTAAACTACCACAGAGTATATATTTTAACTGAAATTAAAGGTTTATATAATTTTATATACTGTCTACATAATTTTATTTACTCTATGCATCATTTTAATAAATGTAAGAGGCATAAAATTTACTTAGAACAAAAAGTGAAAATATTTTTTAAAGATTTGTTGTTGACTTTATTTATAATTTTCTCACAGATTGCCTTTTTGAAAGGAAACACCTCAGTTTCAGGTGCTTTTTTTTGCATTCTCCCATGTAGCATAAGCTGAATCAACTTGCTTTTAATTAGGCCAAAATAATTTTCAGTGTTCACTTTTTCTATATGTAACAAAAATCTGGTATAAAATTGCAATATCTCTCATTAGTTTTGTGAGTGCAGAAGAGACCTGTCATCTGTTAAGCTATCAAAACTGAAACAAAATCGTTAGGGAGTAAACAGTCATCTTCCTTTCCAGTATCCACTGTCTGATGTAATGAGGATGGTGAACTGACATGCTGCTTACATTCCTCATATGACTTGTGGAAGCAGTTGTTATTCAAGCAGAGCAAAAAACAGACACTGGTATGAAACTTTGTTAAAATTTAGACTTCCAGATTTGTTTGTTTTGCCAACCCAACATCCTGCATTTGTCTGTCTTTGCTATGGTGGTCTTCTATGCAGACTGAGCTGCCTTTCAATAGATAATTAAAATGAGGGAAATTAATTTATTTGGGTTTCTTTCCCACAGTTTTCCATTCATTGCTTCTTACCATCCATACTTCTTATGCATACATGAGTATATGTACTTAAAAAATGTAAGGTGCTTTCACAGAGGGAAGAGATACTACCTCCCCCTGTTGGGGACTGAGAGCTCAACTTGTGTTCTTCCAGTCTGTGGCTTTTCCAGGCTCTCTTCCCTTGGCCCACTTGCGACGGCTCATCAGTACTCTCAGGGAATTTCATCTGGCCCACAACCTGACTCCTGCAGGCTCCTGAGTGACTCCCATGAGAGAAGGCTGTCAAGGTTAAATTGTCTAGGCAGATGCCTTGTCTCAGCTGCCCTCTTTCCAACTGCAGTTCTGAGCAGCTCAAAGTTACTCGTGCAAGCTGGTGCTGTGCGAAATACCTGTGCAATGCATCATGTTGCAGATCTTGTGTTACTTGTTCTCAGGCTAACAGGGAAGATGTGTGCAGCAAATCATCGACTTCCTGGAGTTGGACCTCCTCTTTTCTGTTGGGTCAGAGTTTCAACTGTATGCCCTGGGAGGAAAGATAGTATATAGTTTTTCTCTACAGGTGGAAGAAGTGGCATTGTCCTCCTTTCAGAAAACATGGCCACCAAGTTAGAAGTAATGGGAAGAAAATGGGCAGTGATGGTTTCTGAAACTGATTAAGATGCTAAGTTCAGGGAATATACATTTTATTATAACTGGATCTCACTATGAGTAATATTATTTGCTAATTAACCACAGGGATGCATGAGCTTTGCAGACTGAAAGACTGAGCATAGGAAATGTCTCAGGTGTGTTTTCAATCAAATTTATGTTGTTGTGAATTGCTTGCTTTTGCAAAAACTTGTAGGGGTAGCTAGTCTTAGGAATTACCTAGGGGGCATGAAGCTACACCCCTTTACATCCTTGTAACATCTCTGGGGCTGTACCTGTTTTTCTTATGAAATAATTTTTTCTACAGAATTGGAGCATGCTTTTGAGTAGACAAGGGAATGGTGGATGATCTCATTACCTCTATCCTCCTTAGATCTGTTCTAGGGCTTTTCAAGCTTACTAGGGACTGTCTTTCCAGTTCATGTACACCCTGGCTGGATCATGAAACTGGAAAATGAACTTTTTTATGCAGATAGTGATGGATTTGTAATAATGAAAACATTCAGCTTTTGAAAAAACTGGTTTGGGTTTTGGGTTTTTTTTTTTCAATATACCCGAATGGAAAATACTTTTTTCTTGTGTGGATCAGGCCAGACCTTGACTGTGTAGGTACACACACCCATCAGTGAAGGACTGGGTAGCTGTCAGCATATGCTCCATGTTAGGAATGAGGCAGGAATAGCTGTGTAGACAAGTACAAGGCAAAGCTGTGTGCTAGTGCAGATGAAAATATCAAGGAGAGAAGAAGAAGAAATTGGAGCCTGGCTATGAAATTTAGTCAGGGTCAGCCCAGGGCAATGTGTCAACTAGCCTCAGAGTCCAACAAAGGACAAGAAAGGGCAGCATTTAGCAGAACTAATGACAATAGGGTGTGACTGGAGTACATAGCTTAGCATGTTTCTTTTTCATGGGGAATCTATATAAATAAACCTGTTACATCTAGGAGATGCATAATGCTTTTCTGGCTTATGGATTTTCCACAGCTGAGGATATGCCACTCATTTGTGAAAATTAGGGAGTATCTACTTTAAATACAATTACAGTAATCAAAAATTCTTAAAAGTTGCACTGGATTTTTTCAGTGTTAAAAATAAACCCTGCTGCTTTCTGTATAGGTATACTTATTAATAAAATAATTAAGCAAGATATTTTTCTGTTATCAGTAAAGGTATGTGCATGTTTCTGTAGATGTGAGTACTACATTCACACAATACAAAGTAAATTCTAAAGAGATGAGTTAGTTGGTAACCTTAATCAAAGTTTCCAAGTAAATCTGTCACTAAATTGATGGGATATTGAAGTGTCTGGCAGGCTCGAGTCTTGTTCATACCTGAATTGTGTGGCAGGGCTGTCTTTTTGCTCTTCTGTGAGTTCTCATGGCATCTCATACAAGGCACATTTCAGTCCACATGATATAATGATATCACATGGAAACAGTGCAGGAGGCTTGCTGCTTTGGCCCATGCAGCAGCTACTACTGTAGGAAGCTTCACACTGAGAGGAAAGTAGAGTAGACATGATAGAAGTCTTGACTGGCAGAGACACTCTTTAAGGGCCCATGCCAGAACTTCATCACCTTCCTCTCAGGAAAACAGAGTGAAGTAGTGATCCAAGAGCACCTCTGTAACCTGTCTTGGAGGTGCTGATGGCACCACAAGTCAAAGTCTCTATGCTTATACAGCTGTGGTAATGCACAATTGTTGAGAGGAGCTCTGTGCAGTGGGCACCTGCTGAGCCAAAGATTTGAGATGAATAGCACCCATATTGATTTGCCTATAATGGAGTGGAAAAGAAAAATGCCCAGGTTTTGTTGCAGGTATTTTCATGGGGTATTAAATTGGTGGATTAGTTGCAAACAGCAGTACTGATAAAGTCTCCTGTCCATCTTGATGGTTGGGCCTTTCTATTAAAATGACACATAAATAACCTATTATGTCCCCCACCCATGGAAATTCAAATGCACCTGTCAACTTGATAAAGCACTTGCCTGGAGGGAAGCATTGTTTACATTTTCACTCCATTCTTCAGAAAAAGTGAGATTCTAATTATTTTTCCCACTGTAAATTAATGCTGACTATGATGGTTAGCATATCTCTGTATTGTTATATCTATGCAAAAGTTAAATAATAGAACTGATCCATCATGTATTATGCAATGTGCATTTTTATGACAGGCTTCCCTCTGATCTTATTACGCCTTTCTTCATAAATACTTACTTCTTTTTTCCCAGCAGCTGGGGGAATCTTTGTTGAATGCTAGTTCAGAAGTTGAAATCTGTCCTGTGTGAAAAGGAAAATGCAATTTACGTGTTTATTGGATGCTGAACTCTGCTATCTTCCAAGAAGGAAAAAATAAGGATAGAAAACTACACTTCATTAATAATAATCTTCATTATAATAGACAATTGGTTACAGTACACTAAACTACTTTTTTACAAATGAAGCACATCAAATTCAATAATACAATGCAATAGTTTCTGGATATCTTAGACAGTAAATTTTAATTCAAGAATGGCAAACTAGTTAAGGTGAAATCAAATAACAGCACAATCTTTATTCCACGCATAAAATCACACCATACTTTTGGCCAAAACTTGAAGCTGGAATATAAACCATTTGTGAAGGTTCTTAGCAGTCAGTGTTACTTCGTTTGGATTTTTTTTTTTTTTTTTAATGCATTTAATGGTTCCTGCTTGTGCTGAACTGCTGAAATACCACAAAGGGGCTGTTTTTGCAATACTGTGCTACAAATGCGAAATATTGCTGTTAGGAGAATTTTTGCTATCTGTTTTCTTAACTCAAGCAGTGAAGAAGGCATTGCTTAGGGGCCTTTGGTACACTCACAGAACCCCAGGGGGCAGCCTGATCTTAAAAGTTCTTTTGCCAAGTTTTGCAGACCCAACTGGTTTGCATGCAGTGTTGAAAACTTATGCAAACTGCTCTGGCCATTTGGCCTTTTGTCTTCTTGCTACAGTAGATCTCCACCTCTAGATTTCTAGAGAAACATCAGTGTCAGGCTTGGTTAAAACATTTGCAAAAGCAAAAAATACCACCAAAAAACAACCAACCCAACAACCTTGGTGCAGAAAAAGGAAGGAGTAAAATGACAAGGAAATACCTCTAGGAATTGAGGCACTTTTGGATTAGGTTCTGCTGCTTGCAATTGGGATGCTGGCCCTATGGAGGCAGAAAATCGTTGGGCTGAAGACAGCAGGCAAGATGGGACTGGAATGGGGAACACTACCCTTGAGCACAAAGGAAGACCTGAACCTTTTATTGTCTTCATTTTTGTTCTTTCCTTCTTTTCTACAATGAAACCAGCATTTGTTTAACTGCCATGGAACATCAAATTCTTACACAAATACGCCAGGCTCTGCCACTACTGTCCGTCCTTTGAGGAGGGACATGTAAATGATCAGAGGGCTAGACTTACCTCTCTTTTGAAGACAGGCTAAGAGAGCTGGGGTGGTTCAGCCTGGAGAAGAGAAGGTTGCTTGGAGACGTTGTAGCAGCCTTCCAGTAGCTATGGACAGGGCTTTGAGTAACCCGGTCTAGTGGAAAGTGTCCCTGCCTGTGGCAGGGATGTTGGAACTGGATGATGTTTAAGGCCCCTTCCAATCCAAACCATTCTGTGATGATCCTGCCAGGAAAATGGCTCTGAAACTCTCTTTTTTTTTTGATTAATTTTTCCCTCTGTGGCCTACCTCTACAGTGATATCTGCAAGAAAGCAGCTAATTAGTGGTGATTATGTGGAATAAAGGATATTATAATTTAGGGACAGTTGAAGGAAAAAGCCACATATGTATGCTATTACAGCTATTATTTTATTTCACTATGGGTTGCTAACTCTTTTTAATGTGGGCAGGCCATTTTTACCTGTGTGTACAGCAGCTGGAGCAATGGGGCTGCAGTGTGCATGAGAGTTTCTAGATGCCTCTGTGGTAAATGTGTTTGCTTGTATCCATGTGGTCCTGAACACGGGGAATAAAATCTGTGACCGCAAACTTACTTCTTTTAACTATCTTTTCTTTGCATTTAGTCTGTTCCAAACACTAAATGTCTAAGATAAAATGTTCATTACAAATAGGTTAATTGACAAACTTAGCTCCTTTGTTTTCTGTTTACAAGTTTTTGTGACTACATTGTTTTTCTACAGATCTGTTTGGGCTATTTTCACAATTTTTTCACAAAATGTCTTCTGTGGGCAAATTTTAACCTGTAAGATGAACTGCTCCTTTACTCTATTTACTATTTGTTTTTTCTGGTGTATGTTTGGTCGCCAAAGTCATATAGTAGTATTTCTGCTTTCTGAATGCATTACATTTATAAACAGATGAGTAATGAATAACAAATGCTGATGAGCAGATAATGAATAGCAGACATTCTTATTTACACAGATATGCCCTTGTATGCATTAAAGTACTGACTTCCATGAGGAAAATAGCTTTTCCTAAACACTTTTGTATATAAAATCCTGTCTGTATGAAGTTACTGAAGATGCTTTCTTAAGTAACTGATTCCAGCATCCCTTATAAAATTTGGGAAATGAGGCATAGAGAGTGACTTCTCTTACCCATATGAACCAAACTCATTCTGGGCTTGGAATACAGCAGGATTCTCTGGAATAGGAAGGGAATGTATTTTATCTCCTTTCCTTAGGGCAAATCAATGGACAAAGGCACTGCTATGCAGAAGGAAATGCAAGAAAGCTGTGGCCTTTAATTTTCTCTCACTAAGATTTTTGCTAAATTGAATATCAGTTTTCCTTGACCTAATACGTGAGATGACTTTTTTTTTCCCAATTTGTTACTGTTTGGAAAAGTCTATTTCTACATTTGTGCATTAGTTATGGACAACTCAGGTTTTGAGACTTAAAAACAAGTTACATCTGAAATGATGGGATCGTAACCAGCACACTACAGTAGCAATGGGTGCATGGTGTCTAAGAAATATGTGACTGCACTTTGTAATAGCTAAAAACAAAACCAAAAAGACTGTTTCCTAGTGTTACAATGCTGAGCAGCTTGCCATAGATCTATTCTGGGATTTCTCCTTAGTTGTTTACAAAGAGGTAATTCTCAGTATATGGTTATTTTCATCATTCAGTCTGGCCATGTCAGTTTATTAAATAAATCAGGGAAGACTGTAACAACAATGCTTTAGGCATTCATAATTTGATTGAAAAGAACAATTCCCAGATACTACTGGTCCATTATATTGGTCCATTATGTTCATAAATAGGACAATTTAGAAACAAGTTATCTTTCTGCAGAGTTACTACAGGCAGTCATAGGTGGGGATATTGCACTGGTTTGAAGGAGTTTGCTGCTGATCCAGATTTGTAGGTCACAGTACAACAGTTACGTTACGTGTGCCTGGCAGAGGTCCTCTGCCAACAGCAGACCAAAGACCTTTGCTAACCTGAGACATTTACACGTTTCACTATTGCCCCAGGCACGAGAGCACATGTTATCACCCCAACATATTATGATGCATATGTATAAGCATGTGTGCATACTTACATTTATACGTTTAAGTATTGAATATAAGAGGCATTGGTGTAACTAGCCATGACATTCTCATGACGATAAGACTTTTACCAGTCTTAATAGCTTCTCTTGTTCATGCTTTTGCTTTCAATTTCTCCAATTCAATGATTTATTCAAACTGAGGTAATTTTCACTTCTTGTAAAGTACCATATCCTTCCTATGTTGCCTTGAAAATCTCCCTCAATGTCACAGCTAGTCCTATGTGAGGCTCAATGCTAGCCTTACCTGGACATGGATGTCACCAACATGCTTTTGACACAGCCAGCAAGGGTGGTTTCAGGCATGCCCATGTAAATACTTCTTTTCCCAGAGTTGCTGGCAAGGTTTTCAGCAACAGCATGTCGGAGATGGGGTTTGCAATACTTGAGGGGTGCTGAGCTTCCCGCAGTGGTTAATACTAGCCAGCTTTTGGGTTTTTTTAATTGTAGAGCTACACTGGTTTAACAGAGATTGCCTCCAGGACAGTAATTCCCATATTTACAACTCTTACCACAGAAAATGTGCTTACCATGTTTATGAAAGTTACTTGAAGTAAATACAGCACTCTCAACTTTTGATGGGTTTTTTTCTGTAATTTCAACACTTTTGCCCTTTCGTCCAAAGTTAACAACTTGTAACTTTTGCTAATTATTTGTCATGAACGACTCGCAGTTCCGCCCATTCTCAGCTGGTGTGTCTGGTCTCTATTGCTCATTTTATGAATTTTCTTTGAATGCTGCTTTCAAACATATTTATATATTTTGCAATGCATGAAGCTGGAATTGGTTCACATGACATTGCTAATAATATGGCTTCAAGCAGTCAAAAATCGGTACTACTCATAATAAGCATAGACATGCATATTTTTTAACTTTTTAAAAATATTTTTTTAATGCTGATGTCTTTGTTGTTAAGACACTAAAAGTCAGTCTTCATTCTCACTGTTGCTCAGAAAATTTGAGGAATCTTTTTCTTTTCTTCTTTATAAAAGTTGTCAAACAATAGAAAACCTCAGTATCCTTCTGCACTAGCATGACATCTTCTATACGCTGGCATTTGAAATATTAATAGCAATTGTATCATGAGTATAACATATTTATAAACACATGTTTATTAATATATTTGTATTAAAAATGTGATTGTTTTCTACTTCAGTAATGTGTTTCTATACACTTAGGATAGCACGATACAGTTATGCAACAAAGTTGCATATGTACTTTGAAATGTAGTTTTGTATTTTGTTCTAGGTTGTGAACTGTAATTTCCAAAGGGTGACATAATTTACCTTCCTTGTACAAGAAGCATGTTCCATTCCTGAAAAGTCTGTGTATTTTTACGTCACTTTATTTGTTAAAGGAGCAGTGATTAAAATAATTGTTGTCAAGGAAGAATGTATTAAAATTATTAATAAGACTTAAACCCACATGAGACTTACTGAATCATCTGATCTGACCTAAATTTATGACCCTTCCTCCCAGTTCTTTCCTTTGCATACTTGCACAAAGACAAGAGGATTGAAAGGAGAAAAGAGCTACCACAATAAAGACGAGTGAAAACTGCATATTTACATTGTAACATGTTGTGATTATAATAATATAAACAAACAAACTATATGGGCATTCACATCAGACCTCATTTCAAGCTGAACTATTATAAAGCGATTAACAGTCTCACACTCCTGCTTTAATTAAGTTATGTTGTGAAATATTCAGCATTTGAACCTGTTCTGGCCTGCCTCTTTTATCATTGAATTACCATGCTTAATGTGTTTTTCTGCTGAAAGATGAATTTCATTTAATGATTACTGTACACTGCTCTGGCATTTTGTGGTTTCTTGTCAGCCCTTGTGAATCTAGATCATAGCCAACTTCAGTTCCTCTGACATGTCCTATATGCACAGTCTCTTGACTAGCCTGTCTCGGTGGATTTATTAACTCATATTGCATTCCTGTAGAAATGAATGGACATTTTTGATTAACTTAATGATAGAAATTTCAGATGACAGTAGAGTTTACTTTTGGAGCTTATTTGAGGTTATGTAGGCCACAGTAGCTCTCTAGTGACCTATCACTTCACTGAAATGTGTTTTGAAAGTTTCAAGGCAGTGGACATCTGTCTGCCAAATACTTTAAGATGGTGCTAGTAAGGAGGGAACTGAACAGGCCTTCAGAGCTGGGGTGTCTAAATTCACAGCCATCCCCAGCACTGCTCTTTCCTTTCCTGGGGTTGGTTTCCAGCTATTTTATCCCACTGCATACAGCAGATTCTGCCTTTGGGCAAATTCATGCTACCAGATGACTTTAAGAAAAGGTCAATGAGTGATGTGCCAGCCAAATGTCCTATTTCCCTTCTTTATACTTTTTGCCTACCCTGGACCAAGGCAATGCAAGATGGTGCCTTTTCATTCTCAGCTGTCTGATGATCAGACTGCGCTTTTAGAAAGGGAAGGACATGCCAAACAATACTGTCATGTTCTCTCGGCTAGTCATATAAATGTTCTCAGAGGGAGTTCATTATGCCTTGAAATGTGAAAACAGGTCAGGTGGTTTGTTTACCTCTACCACCCTGCAGATCTGTGCTTTCATGGTGGGTGGCAAGTACCTGGTCCTGTATGGATATAGTGTCACATTGGTGGCACTGAGAGCCAGGAACTCCTGAAGGAAGTCTTTGCTCTGGCAAGGCAAAGGATTGCTCAAGCAGAAAACGTTTAAATGACATGGCTTTGGCTTCTATCATGGTAAATTGACACTCAGCTCTGGCACGGACTGAAAATATGTGTGGAAGTTTACTTGTGTGAAGGCAATCTAAGGTCCATGCTGTCCTCTTTGCTGGACAAGCACAGCACGCGTAACTTTGCCTTACAGCTTGAATGGGTAAAAGAGAGCTTCAGAGAAGGGTGTGAAGTTCACAGTGAACGATCCATGGCTTGCAAAAAACATGGTAAATAAACCCCTCTACTTGTTGGTAGGGGCAAATACAAAAGAAGAACAAGCAGAATTAGTGAAAGTGAGCTATGATGAAGGTCAGAGAAGCAGCAGGAGAATGGTCAGGATTGACTCAGGAGGGAGGAAAGCACTCTAAAGAAAAGAAGCAAGCAGTAGGGGGGAAAATACATGTATCATAGTAGGATCATGACAGAGATCATTCTGTTTGTGCTGTGGATCCCCTGCAAACTGAATTTCTGAGCTGGTTCTGCCACCCATTTCTGTTCCCTGAAGTCAGAGATCAGGGAGAAGGCACAAGGCCAAGAAGGGCTTGGTAGTCTTGATTGAACAGGTCAGAGCTCTCAGTTTTGAGACAGTGGGATGAGAGAGGAGGGTGGCCATAACATGGTCTTTATTCCTTGTTTCAGAAGGTGTGATCTGGCAGCTCTTGCAGCTGCTTGTCTCTGCTCTAGCCAACAGTATTCCAACAGAAGCTGCCTTTCTGCTTTCATGACAGCACTGGCCACCTCAGTTCTTAGGCATCATCTGCGTATGGCAGGCATGTAAGACACATTTGATTTGTAGGCAAAAGAAAATGCAGGGCTTGACCTGTCCTTGTGGCTGCTGTGTGCTCCAGATCAGTTCTTCTGAATGAAAGCCTTTTAAGCCCAGAAATTTTAGGGGGAGAAACTCAGATTATGCATATTTTCCCTCAAATTTAAGATGACCTTTTCTTGTTTTGAAATGTATATAATTGCTTAGGACCAATGCAAATGAAAGCTGGCACTAAAATGAAATTTCCTATTCTTCTGGTGTTCCTGGAAATGAGTTGGAGATAATTTTCAGTGCGTGTTCTTTCTTTCTTAACTTACCTAAAGCCAATGCTCTCCGAAGGCAGTTGCTCAGAAAAGCAGCATGCATTTCAGGATTGTGGCATTGACACACTGTGCTAGTTATAGGATTCCTCATAATGTGTAAGAACAGCTAAGGAAACTTGAACTGGAACATAAGCAAACTGAACTAAAACTAACTTTTCCCAAGTGGGGGGAAAAATTTGTATCTGACAATTTTGGCATCTCTGGTAAGAATCTGAGCCCTTTGTTTCAGCAAAAAGAAAAAGCAAAACTATGCAAAAGGAGATTTTGGTGCACCTATCTTAGAGCTTTTCTTTGGTAGCTTCATGGGTGAGTTTCAATCATTTCAGCCAGTATAATATGTTTTCTTGAAAGAAAAGGCATGTGCTAGACCAGCAATAGTGATTTCCTCTGCATTATGTAGAAGTGTTTGAGAAGAGCATGCAGGTGTATTGTAAGGATTTATCAGTATCACCAATCCCTTCCCACTGTAAGCAGTTCACAGATTCTCATGGGAGAAAATGAGTGACACAAGGGTCTTGCAAAAGTGAAAGGTTAAAAAGCCTGCACTTCAGTGGGAGTATAAAAATAATGCATCTCATCATCAGTTCAAGTTAAGAATAAAGGGTGCTTAAACTGTGTGCTGTCATCCATCTGAAGTCTTGAATTCTGCTCACCCTGCGTAAAGAATTAACACAAAAAAAGGTTAAATGGAAATTCTGGTTGACACTGAGAGGTACAAAACCTGCCCAAACAAATATGTTTAGAGCTAACTGGGAAACTAGGTAACTGTCAACAAACTAGCTTTATACAGCACACTAAAATACACCTTATTTACTCTGCCTCATCTACAATTCAGTTAGCATTGCAAGGTTATTTTAATACTACACAGAGATCAGAGATGAAATAGTGCTTGTGGGTGCAGGTGTAAAAGCTTCTCAAAGAGACAGAAATGCAAACACTCTTCACAAAATTCTCAGGAAGCTTTCTTTTTTTAATCAGCATTGCCGTTTTATTGTTTAACCTACCCTGCTTGATCTCCCTACTTTTGGTTAATACAGGAGTCAATTACAGCTTCATCTGTGCAGAATTAACTTTATAGAATATACTCTAGGGATTTGTCTATCTCCTCTATTTAGATCTATGTCATAAAAAAATATGTAGTAGAGAACTGTGTGCAAGCACTGCATATGGCACAGGCTTTGTAGATTTATTGTAAAATCATTTTAAATCGGTTAAGCTCTTGCCAGAAGTTAATTAAATGTGTTCCTTTGGTGGGGGGTGGGGGGACCCTGTGTGTGTGTCCGTGTGTGTGTGTGTGCGTGCATCCGTGTGTGTGTGCGTGTGTATGGGGGGGGCCTTCTGTCTCACTAGGTGGCAGTGTCTGATTACATCTGGAAGGACCATGCCAGCAAGCCTGGTGTCTCCAGCTGTGACCCCCAGCACCAGGATGAAATCACTGACTCTTCAACTACCTCAAGAGGTAGCACCACTGTTCGCATCTCTGTCTACACTGTTCACCTCAGCGGCTTCCAAGTGCTCTACAGACAGTTCCTCAGGCTACCTGATGGGGCTATCATTGAGGTAGGTGCGAGCAGACTCCTCACATACAGATTTTGAAAGCAGAGGTGCACTTCAGAAGCAGGTCAGTGTCTAAATAGGAAAATAGGCCTGCTTGACCCTGCACAATATATACACTGAAATCTTCCATAGGAAGACCTCACTCCTAAATAGCAGTGCAAAATCAATGAGTTAATGCATTTGCAGTGCAAAGTAGCAATTTAGCATTGTTTGTAGAGCCATTTAAAGGCAATTGTGTAAGATAAACATTGAAACGACACACATAGAAATATGCTGTAAATATATATTGCTTAGAACCACATAAGGAATTATATATAAGTATACAATGTAAGTATTGTGCACATTTATTATGCAGCTAGTATTACAGGTATGGTTATTCATTTAGTTTTTCCTCATATACACAGAGCTAAGGCACAGTTAGATTACTTACTTTCATCTTGCAAGTTTTAGATTGAATCCTGAATGTTGTCAGATTTTTAGCAGCATGTGCACTAAAATACAATATAGGATGGTATTAAAAAGAAGAATTACCCATTACTTGTTTCATAAGATCAGTTCTGTTTATCACATTGTCATTTTTGTTCTAAGTGCTTAGAAATGCATTTCCTTGTTGCCTTTGGTCTTGTACTGAGAGACCTTTAAAAAAAATGGCATCTAAGAGAAAGTAGAGTGGAAGAATATTACTTTACCCACTCAGATAAGAAACGGGAGCATCATCATGGAGGTCTGTTTGCCATCACAAATGAAGTTTTCAGCTGCTCACTTCTAAGGTGAATGTTAAAGTACATCTTTCCAGTATGGGCAAATGTTGCTTCTGCTCCTTTGGTTAATGTTTCAAGGCTGTTTTCTTCACAAAAAAAAAATTTGTTCTTAATGTCTTTGTCCTACTTGGCTTTTTTTAAAAAAAATTAATTTAAAGGAAACTGTCCTTAAGGAACCCAAACATAATTTTCTGCCCGAGGAACTTGTGATTCACCAGTGAGAAGACACCAGAGTTTCAGAGCTGGCCAAAGAAAACAAGAGAAGGCATGTGGCCTACATGAAGTAGAACTTAATTATTGGAACAAAGAAACTGGCAAATCCAGGTCCATGCCTAAGTCTGTTAAGAAATTCTTCATACAAATAATTGGCTAGATTTTTGCTAGAACACTTTTTCCCTGTTTGAGGTCAACAGTGCAGTCCCGTTACTACTTTCTGTCTGTTACAAACAGTAGTTCTTTGCAGAATGGTTTTCCCCAATTCAGTTCTCAGCTTTTTTGGTCAGGAGGTTTCATTCAGCTTTCACAAGGCTGTGGAAGGATGAGCTTCATACACCTGAGGTGCTCTTAACCCAGTGTATTGGTTCAGTTCACTAATCCCCTCTGTATTTATGAGAGAGGAGAAACACATTCCATACAATATAGTTTTGTCTTCCTAGATGAGCTTCCCAGAAGCTTCCAGCTTCTGACCTTCTGATCATTATCCACCAGGTGAGCACTGCAAAATGTGTCTCAAGCCACTTCTGTACAGTTTTCTGCACCAGATCAGAACATAGTCCATCCCTAAAATCTACATGGCCGAGGCTTTTGTCGTTGTCTTGACAGCTGCACTTCTAATTTAAGAGTTCAATCTTTGCACTTATATATTTAAATACAATTACATGTAAGAAATGTGCTTACCTGATAACTGCAATAAAACTTATATTCAGGTCTTACATTTAGCTGATAATGGATGTAATTATACATTTGTGTATTTTATAGGTCAGAGTTTTCTACTTCAGTTCCAAATTATGAATATTGCATAAGTTAATGAATTTAAAACTATACATTGACTGGTGAGAATCTTGCTGCCATGGAGCTAATGCACCTAAACTTCAGCACTCGGTGTTTTGGCTGCCCCTTAGGAACGGATGTTTTTGCCTTTGTTCCACCTAGACAAGTGGTGGTACTTGAGTGGGGTTAGAAAACCTTTTCATTGCTAAAAGGTTCCATTGCAATCTGAAATACAGCTTTTAGGGGTGTACAAAATGAAGACTACAAGGACTTCTTGGGATAATCTGTCCAGTCTGCTATTTCTGTGGGCCACTCTGTGCATAAGCATTTTCAGTCTGAATATTTATGCCTAGTCCTAAATGTTCAGGTAGTTTAGTTTACCTAAATCTATTCTAGTTTGGGTATTTTATTCCCAGTGAATCAGTGGAAAGATCTTTCTGGATTCTTCCAGTCTATTTGGTCAGAACTCTCCTCTTGTTATCCAGCCTCGATATATTCATTGTCAGTTTCAATGTATTTATTTGGAACATCCTTTGGTGTAAATAAGACTTCTCTCTTCCAGAAGTTTACCTACATAATCTAATTTCATAAACATTCATTTTCTGCCAGAATGGGTACAACACCTCACCAGAATAATCAAAATGGTCTTCCCTTTTGGTTTTCATTCCACTCCTCACTCTACCAGCAGTGGTGAAGGAGCCACAGTGGTGATGGCAGAGACTGTCACGTATTCAGCTGCCTTTTCTCTTTCTTCCCATCAGAGATAAGTTATCAGTATGAAATACTGTCTTTGGACTGTAGGAACTTGACCTGTAGGAACTGGGGAGGTTTGTGGCAATTGTGACAAGTGCTACATTTGTATAGGTATCTACTTCGTCTCCAGAGTCCACAGAGGAAGAAAACAATCAATTTTCATTTATTTTTCACCTCTTCTGTGTGAGTTAGTACCATTGTACAACTGCAGAATACAAGAAGTAATTAGAATCATAGAATAGTTAGGGTTGGAAAGGACCTTAAGATCATCTAGTTCCAAATCCCCTGCCATGGAAAGGGACACCTCCTACTAAACCATATCACCCAAGACTATGTCCAACCTGGCCTTGAACACCACCAGGGATGGAGCATTCACAACTTCCCTGGGCAACCCATTCCAGTGCCTC